>CAUYTI010136825.1:0-42801 GCA_963575145.1 Galago senegalensis
CCGAGCCTTGCCTCAGTTTTTCTATTTTTTTTTTTTTTTTTTTTTTAGACAGAGACTCAAGCTATCCCCCTGGGTAGAGTGCTATGGCTTCACAGCTCACAGCAACCTCCAACTCCTGCGCTCAAGCGAGTCTCCTGCCTCCGCCTCCCAAATAGCTGGGACCACAGGTGCCCGCCACAACGCCCGGCTATTTTTTGGTTGCAGCTGTCATTGTTGTTTGGCGGGTCCGGGCTGGATTCGAACCCGCCACTTTAGGTGTATGTGGCTGGCGCCTTAGCCACTTGAGCCACAGGTGCCGAGCCAGTTTTTCTATTTTTAGTAGAGACAGGGTCTCGCTTTTGCTCAGGCTGGTCTCAAACTCATGAACTCAAGCTATCCACCTGCCTTGGCCTCTCAGAGCACTAGGATTACAGGCCTGAGCCATTGTGCCTGGTCACACTGGTTCTATTATAGGATGGTACAATGTCTGTTAGAGAGACCCAGAGACACACAAGCAATGTCACAGAACATCATGCACTAAGCTGTGGCCACATAAAGTTTCACATCACAACCTCCCACATGCTGTCACAAACCCATTTTCATAATGTCACACATAGCCACATTGATGCACAAGACCTCATGTGGTTGTCAGGGCTTTAAAGTATCTCTCTCACATACATATGTGCATGTGCACGTACACACACACTCACACATGGGGGTCTATGCAGGGGATACATGGAGGCTAGATATGGGGTATAGCCCACCTAGCCTCTTGAACCCCCACCTTCCCACCCTCAGAGCTCTCCCTGAATGCCAGATCACTCAGGTGGGGAGACTAGGTGCCCGGGGTGAAGGTTCCCAACTGCTGCAGAGGAGTTGAAGGAGGGGACCTGGGCACACAACTGGGAGCCTGCCTCTGAATTTCTCTGTCAGATGGGAAAGTAGCAGGGATGAGCCTGCAACAGAAAGATAGAGATGCAAAAATACAGGGAGATACAGAGAGATGTAGAGAGACCCAGAGACACACAAAAAGGCTCAGGGATCCAGAAAGATAAAGAAAGACACAGTCAGGGACCAGCAGAGACTATTAGGACAGAGATGCAGAGGCCAGGCACGGGGGCTCACACCTGCAATCCCAGGACTTTGGGAGGCCAAGATGGGTGGACTGCCTGAGCTTAGGAATTTGAGACCAGCCTGAGGTACAAACCCTGTTTCTAAAATTAGCTGGGTGTTGTGGCAGGAACCTTCAGTTTCAGCTACTTGGGAGGCTGAGGAAAGAGAATCGCTTGAGCCCAGAAATTTGAGGTTATGTGAGCTGACACAAAGGCATTTTACCCAGGGTGACAGAGTGAGACTCTATCTCAAAAAAAAAGAGGCTCGGTGCCTGTAGCTCAGCGGTGGAGCTGGAGGGTTTCAATCCAGTCTGGGTCTGCCAAACAATGACAAC
The DNA here is from genome assembly GCA_963575145.1 of Galago senegalensis. Lineage (NCBI taxonomy): Eukaryota > Metazoa > Chordata > Mammalia > Primates > Galagidae > Galago > Galago senegalensis. Next base: position 1,427 of record CAUYTI010136825.1, read on the forward strand.
TACAACCAAAAAATAGCCAGGTGTTGTGGCAGGCGCCTGTAGTCCCAGCTCCTTGGGAGGCCGAGACATGAGAACTGCTTAAGTTTAAGAGTTGGAGGTTGCTGTGAGCTATAATGCCACGGCACACTATTAACATAGTGAGACTCTGTTTGAAAAAAAAAAAAGAAAACTGGCAGTGCCTGTGGCTCAGTGAGTAGGGCATCGGCCCCATATACTGAGATTGGCGGGTTCAAACCCAGTCCTGGCCAAACTGCAACCAAAAAATCGCTGGGCATTGTGGCAGGCGCCTGTAGTCCCAGGTACTGGGGAGGCTGAGGCAAGAGAATCGCTTAAGCCCAGGAGTTGGAGGTTGCTGTGAGCTGTGATGCTATGGCACTTTACCAAGGGCAATAAAGTGAGACTGTCTCTATCAAAAAAAAAAAGAGAAGAAAACATAGGTCGGTGTAGGGTGGGGCCAGGTGGGGGAAAGGCTGGTGGATGGGCCACTCTGTGGAGGTGGGGGGGTTGAGCGTGGCTAGGGCTTCACGGAGAATATATAGCTCAGTCAGAGAGTGGGGGACATCTTGGTGAGATTTAGGTGAATAATAGTTTTATTTATTTTTTTGAGACAGAGCCTCAAGCTGTCGCCCTGGGTAGAATGCCATGGCATCACAGCTCACAGCAACCTCCAACTCCTGGGCTCAAGAGATTCTCCTGCCTCAGCCTCCCAAATAGCTGGGACTACAGGCACCCGCCATAATGCCAGGCTATTTTTTGGTTGCAGCTGTCATTGCTGTTTGGTAGGCCCAGGCTGGATTTGAACCCTCCAGCTCAGGTGTATGTGGTTGGCACCTTATCTGCTTGAGCCACAGGAACAGAGCCTGAATAATAGTTTTAAAATAGCAACACCAGCTGCCATTGAGTGCTTACTATGAGCCATGCCCTTCCCTAGTGTGATCTCATTTTATCCTCAGGCAACTTTATGGGGGAGACAATTACTATCCCCTTTCCCAGATGAGGTAACTGAGTCTTTGGAGTGTTTTCAGCCTCACAGCTATCCCCAGCCTGGCTTCCTCCAAATACAGAGGGCTGGCCTGCCATTTCCACAAAGCAGAGCACGAAGCTGGAAGAGGTAAAGGGCTTTGAGCTTTGGGTATCTTTGTTGTGGGGGTGGGCCCAGGAGACATGGCTGTGCTGTGGGTTGGCACACTAAAAAGTACAGGCTGGCTGAGTCACAGCACCCCCCCTTGGGGCTGGCCCCAGAGCCGTCCACCCCACACCTGTAGGTGTGCCAATGAGGGCCAGCTGAGGCCATCTGCAGCCTGTGTGCTGCCAGCAGCAGGCGGTGGGGGCAGGCAGGGGCCTCCTGCCCGGTGCCCCCTGCTGGCCAGACTCCTCCCCCACACCCCCAGGGAGGACTCTTCCCCCTTGAGGTTGGGGAGGCCGCAGTCTCTGCCTTGTGCTGGGGCTGAGGGTACCCCCCAGCTGCAGCACTTCCCCCCTACTCCCTGCTGGACGCCCCCCTTCGGCAGAGCCGCCTGGAGAGATCACAGGCAGCCACATGAAAGGGAATTTTTCCCAGGCAGAGATGAAGTTGAAAGCTGCCTTCCACCACCCCCAACCGCCCCCGCTGGGCCAGGCCAAGCTGCTGAGGCCCTGGTTCTGGAAGGGAGATTGTGACACCCGGGAAGGGGTTGGGGGGGGCACTGCCTCTCACCCATGCCCCCTACCCCCAATGCTTTCTAATCCTAGGAACAATGGCAGAGATAGCCCATCTCTCCCACCTTACAGCCCACTTGGCTTAACAAGTTGCTCCTTCCCTCACCTATCTGAAGCCAGGCCCTAACATCAGGAAGTCCTTCCTGAAGTCTACCCTTGGGCTCAGCCAGGCTCGATGTAGCTGGGTGAAAAGAAATGCTCCCCCAGTGGATGGACAGGCCTCTTCCTTCAGGCTGCCTCTGTGAGGTATGGGGAGGAGAGGCAACTGCAACCCTGTTCAGGCTGCCCTAGCCCAGACCAAGTAGCTATGTGGTGACTTCCCTAGACATCTGGCCCACAAGGTCACAGAAAACCTTGTACCAAAAATCCTCTGTGATCAGGGCAGTCAAAGCCAGGGATACCCCCAGAACTCAGTCTAGCTGCCCTCAGGGCTAAAGAGCATCTGTGTATGTATATATGTCTATGGGTGCTGGGAACAGCCAGGCCCCCATAAACCTAGGCTAACACTACTCCCTGGGGATCACATCAGTGGCTGGGATCAGGGATCAGTACTAGATCCCTGCCAGACAAGAATAAATAAATAAGACCCTGAATAGGCAGCTGACCCTCCACCCCATGTCCCCTACTGCTAGCAGCTTGGCACTGGTCAGGTCCTGATGAATTTAGGTAAATAGAGAAGGTAGCCTCAGATGAGTGAAGATCCCCGAAGGTCGAGATTCTGAGGCATGGGATACAGCCATGCAGGTGAGGTGCTCCAGTACTAGCCACTTCCAGATTAAGAGCAGTTTATATCTGTCTGCAGGCTGGCTGCTCCTACTCACCCCCATTCTGGATCACGAAGGCCCCTCTTCCCAAGAAATCCTCACTCTAAATGTCCCTGGGCCATCCTTCTTCCCTCAAGGTGATCCCAGACAACCCCTGCCCAAGAACAGCCCCCCAAGCCAGGTGCCCCAAATCAGAAAGCAAGAAGCCAGCGGTGCTTCGTGACACAAACATGCATTCGTTTTATTCACAAAACAGCCTGGTTTCCTAAAACAATACAAACAGCATGTTCATCAGCAGGAAGCTGGCCAAGGGCAGGGGGGCCCAGGCTGCAGGGAGCCCTATGGGCACCCACCCTCACCAGCAGGGAACCTCGCAAAAAGCCCTTTCGTTTGTCGCCATCAGCCAGGCCAGAAAAAAAGGACTTATTTTCTCTAAGGGAAGTAGCCAGGATTGGAAATATCGACAGAGGGGCTCCCCAGATCTCAATGGATAAACAAACAGAACTTTCATTTTTCCAAAATCATTACTGTTGGGGTGAGGAAATCCCAGCCTGGGGGCTGCGGGTGAGGCATGGCTGGCCTGGGCCTGGGGGTGGGCACTCCCTCCCCCTCTGTGAGCTCCTCGCTGGCAGCTCTGCACGCGTGGATGGATACAGAGGGGCTTCTAAACGGCGCCATCAACATTCTCTTTATAAACGTGAGTGGATTCTCCAGGCAAACTATGCACTATTTCATGGTCGGAAAGAATCAAAGGAAGTTTAAATGAGGGTGGAGTTAAACTGTGCTAAATTACAGTAGTGCTTATTAGTAACTAGATTCAAAAGGTTACAGAAAATTTACATTCTCTACACAAAAACTGCATCTCCTGCACAGACAACATCAACATCGACACAGGAAGGAAACTGATTGTCCATTCTTTGCCCAGGAAGTCTTGGTACTTTATAGATTCATCTTTACCTCCTTTTTTGTTCTTGTTCCTCCGAAAAAGCAGTTAAAATTTTTTCTTTTCTTTTTCTTTTTATACTAGGGACGTGGAGATGTTAAAACGACAACAAAAAATATATATATAAAAACAGGAATGAAATCTGTGAGAGAATATTTTTGGTTCTAAAGACGGGTGCATCCATTTGTCTTCGCCCGAATCCCTTGCTGGAGGCCACACGAGCAGTGACATTGCACGGAGAGGGCAGCTTTGGATTCCGCCGCCGTCACTGAAACCACCGGAAGGCGGCTCCCGTCGGAAGCATCACCTTCTGGCGGGGGCAGGAGACAAAAACAAGGAGAGAGTTCAGTCAGGGTCCGGATGGGCCTGGCGCAAAGACGTCCCTGTAGATAGCCTTACACGGTGGAGGGACAGGCACGAAGTAAAAGCAGCCACCACGAGGCGCTCCTGCTGTCCCAAGCCAGGCCAGAGAGGGAACCTGACCCGTTGGGCTGCTGCGGGGCCCAGAGTACCCTGGAGCCTCCTGGGCTGCTGTGCCCAGGAACCCTCCTTCCAGATAGGAAGACCCCTTTCCTGGCCCAAAGGCAACAAGAGCCAGGAGGCTGTGGTGCATCTGGGGGCTGTGTGCATGCTTCTGGCAAAGGAGCACATAAGCATGTGTGCTGGATGTGAGTATGAGTGTGTGCCTCCTGCTCTGCTATATTGTAGCGTGCATGGAGCTGTGGTGGCTGGTATTTGGTGTGTCTGTAAATGTGTGTACTGGGCAGAGGTGTACATGTCTACACTGGACCAAAGAGGGAGCCTATATGTGCACATAGCAAAGCAGAAATATGAGGAAAGGAGAAAGGCAGCCAGGAGGCCATGGCTAGGACACTACTGTTGTTTTTCAACCATTCTGGACATTCACATCAAGCCCACTTGTAGAGGGGCAGGGACAGGGACAGAGACAACAGGTTGAAAAAATGTTTTTTTTACCCAGGCCTAGTATTCCAATTATATCTGGGGGCACAGGGACAGCCCTGCCAAAATGGGGGAGAGAAAGCAGCACTGGGAACTCCTCTGCTTTCTTTAAGCCAGTCATATAGTGGACAGCCCCTTGCCTATACTCCAGGGCCATGGCCACCCCGACTCTAGCCTAAAAGAATCTGTCACCTAGAAGTCTTCCAGGAGTCAGCTCTATTCTTGGATGGCCTTGGGTAAAAAACTGGGCTCTGGAGGGGCAAATGAAGAGCCTACCCTCAAGGCCACAGTGTCCATGGGACAGAACCCCTCAAATGGGATAGGGAAAAGCCCTGGAATCTTAGGTCATGGACTGGATGCTTTGGACATGTCAGAACATCAGAAACTTAGGACATGTATGGGAATCTCAATATCTGACCCAGAACCCCAGGGCCAGGCTAAGAACGCTAGGCCCCTGTCTGGAATTTTATGCTTGCCTAGCAAATTATAGCCTCATGGAATCTCAGGATCTGGCTCTGACTTTTCAGGACAATGAAGTGGTGTCTTGAACACAGAGCCCCCAGACCTCAGGGACTGGTTGGGCGTCTGCTCCGACATTTGCCCAGGTAGAAAAGATGGGGTTGGGGGTTAGGGGTGGGTTTGGACTGCCAGACAGATGCAAGAGCCCACACACCTCCCTCTATGGCGCCGTTACCTCCAGAGCAGCGGAAGGCTTCTTTTTGAGTTCCTCACATTTTCTGAATTTGCAAATCTGATGGCCAGTCTTTCGGTTCCTACAACTGCTGCACTGCTCGCAGTTGATGCGCCGCCGGCAGGGCGCACACATGCCACAGCGTTTCCGCTTCTTCTTGCCCGAGCTGATGGCGGAGGCCAGCTCTCCCTGCATGGGGTACTCGGCCAGACCAGCCATGTGCAGCGCACTCTCAGCCAGGAACACGCCTGCTGGGGTCATGATGAAGAGGCCTGGGTTGATGGGGAAAGCGCCCAGGTAGGGGAAGTCGGACTGGCCATTGAGGGCTTCAGCACCAGCCACGGCCTCCATGTCAGGCAGGCCAGCGGCTGCTTCACTCATCAGCGGCAGGTGTTCCTGCACCACACGCTTCAGCATTTCTGTGGACTGCGCAAACTGCTGCAGCGTCAGCTGTCCCTCGGCTGCCAGCTCTGTGGCCCGCTCTGCCTTGCTCAGCAGGCTGGCCACAGCACCACTTTTGTGCTTTGAGGTAGGGTTGCTTTTGTCCACCACCATGGCTGCTGCCAGGTCATGCCCATTGGCCAACAGCGAGGCAGCGGCTGTAGCCGCAGCAGCCTTGTCAGCAGACTCCCCGCCCATCATGCTACTGCTGCCACTGCCACCACTGCCACCAAAGGAAGAGTAGTGGGAGAGTGGGCGGGAACGGCGCAGGCTCTTGTTGAGGGGTTCACTGATGATACCGCTCTTGTTTCGACGCTCAGGGGGTGGTGCATCATCTGCCACTGAGGATGAGGCAGCCACCACCGCACTTTTGTCTGCTGCTCCCGCCTTTGGGCCACTGCCACCACTGCCATTGTTATTGCTACTGCTGCTGCTGCCACTGGTGTCCTGGGAGCCACCACTGAGGCTCGACATGGTGGGGCCAAGGCCCGGATCCTGCTGCTGGGGGAGCTTGCCAACTGCAGGAGGTCCGCAGATGAACACCTGGCTCTGCCACCTACAACAGAGACGCCTGGTGGGCCTCACTGCTCAGGGCAGGCACATGGTCAACTGTCCACGTGGAAGGTCTTCACTGTCAGGAAAAGAGGATACAAGGTCAGGGCAGCAGTGAACACTTCTTCTCCTCCTTAAACATCACCACCACCACCACCACCACCACCACCACCACCACCACCACCACTGTCAACCATATTGTCACAACCACAAGATTGACCAGGCATTTATTAAGTGCCAGACCCAGCCTGGTTAGTTTTTTACTTACACTTTTTCAGCTGAGACTCATAAGAACCCTATGGAGTAGTGACTGATAATTCTCTAATTTATAAATAAGAAAAATGAGGTTTAGGAGAATTACTAGTTATGGATACATAAGCCATTGAGTGGCACAGTGAAAGCTGAGCACCTTTCCACAGCCCACATCTGCTAGCAAGACCTGATAGATCTTGCTAGCTGGAGTGGGAGAGAACCAGAGATGCTTCCTGACTTTGGGGGAATATAGAGTCACCTCCACTTCCTAATCTTCTTTCCCCTGACCCATCTAAGGAGAGGCATATTTGAAGGTAGAGACCAAAAAGTCTGGTTAGCTGCCCCGGATCCTCATTTGGAGATTTCAGATATACAAAGGACATCAGTTATCTTTTTTTTTTTTTTTTGAGATGGAGCCTCAAGCTATCCCCCTGGGTAGAGTGCCATGGCATCACCCTCACAGCAACCTCCAACTCCTGGGCTCAAGCGAGTCTCCTGCCTCAGCTTCCCAAGTAGTTGGGACTACAGGCGCCTGCCACAAGGCCTGGCCATTTTTTGGTTGCAGCCATCATTGTTGTTTGGCGGGCCCGGGCTGGGGATTCAAACCTGCCACCTTAGGTGTATGTGGCTGGCACCTTAGCCGCTTGAACCACAGGTGCTGAGCCAGGACATCAGTTATCTCAAGGCTCTGACAGGTCCTGTAAGTGAAGAAACCTGTTTGCCCTTTGTTTAACCCAGAGTTTGCCAATAGAGTACAGAACCCTTACTGCAAACACTACTGGGCCAGAGGACAAGCCTTCCCCTTCCAGAGTGGGAGGTCATGCTTGTGCACAGACTTCCTCCTCCGCTCCCAAACCACAGCCATTATTATCTCAGACCCCACTCTTGTCTCTACTCCGGCCACACTGTGGTATTCTGGCCTGGATCCCAGATTGGCAAGGGGGCAGAGGCCTCACAAGGCCTGAAGAGTAGGGACTGGGTGGAGGTCGCAGTGAGAACACAGAGAACTGATGCGGGAGGCTGTAGATAGGAGGGGCCTTTGGCTGGGGCAGACTGGCACTAAGAAAGCAGATATGACCCTTGAGGGAATGGAGCCAAGCAGAGCCTGTCCTCTGGCTGCTTCCACATTTCTGGGTTCCCTCCCCAGTACAGGGCTTGCCTACTCAGGCATCAAAGCAAAGGCATTAGAGCAGCCCGCCTCCTTGGCTGGAAGGAACAGGTCCAGATGGGAGTGGGGTGGCAGTTTTCTCATTGGCTATCCAGTGTCCTTTCTCTGTCTGCCTGCTGTGGCCCAGCACCCCCCAGGAGAGGGGTGGGAGGACAGGGCCCAGCCCCTTAGCAGCTGGTGGCTCAAGGGGGAGGCGCACATCTGGTGGCCCCAACCCGTCCTGGGCTTGCAGACAGTGTACACTGGATCTTTGTCCCCAGGCAACCCCACCATCCCCCAGTCACAGGACTCAGGCAGTCCTAGGAGATCATCTACTCTAACCCTCCACATTTATAAAGGGGGAAACTGAGGCCCCCAAAAGGCAGGGCTCCCTGCCCCAGCACTGCTAAGGAGTGGCCACAAAGGGTACAAGTATGGGAAAGGGAAAGCTCTGTCTCCAGGATGAGGCAACTGGCAGGCATCTACATTTACACTGCCTGACCCTCACCTACAGGCACTATCCTTGCCTATAGCTCCTTCCTAGCAAAGGTAAACGGTGGTGAGGAAGAGCCAGGCAAGCTGACAGATTCTACTAAGACATACCTAGGAGGGCCTGGCAAGGGTGTCCATGCTGGGACTGGGGGGGGGGGCGTTATCAAGAGGTCAGAAGCATAGTAAGAGGAAGGAGATCACATGTGCCCCAGGATATGTGTTCTCTCTCACCTCCAAGGCCAAGCCCAGGCTGGCTTTCAGGCCCTGTCCTCATGGAATGGTGACCCCTTATCCAGCTCCTGCCAACCTGAGCTCAACTACCACACCCTGGATGACAACTCTGGCAGCCCCAGATACAAGGTGAGGGGAGAAAACAGGAAAAGGCAGGTGTCTGTGGGCTGGAGAGGTGGGGAGGGGAGCAGTCTGTGCCCCAGCCCCCGTGCATGTCCCCCGCCTCTGCGGCCTGCTAGCTGGTGGCAGAAATCGATAGCTGCATTAACGCTGCTCTTGCTCTGCTCACTCCTCCCTCCTCCCAGCTTCAGGATCTGGCTCTGCGTTTGTGGGGGGGGGGCAGCAGGTCAATTAGAAGTCAGCTCCCTCCAACGCAGCCAGCCTGCGTTTAGGGCAGGCGTTCTGCTGAGTCTCTCAGCTTTTGTCTCCATCCTGAGTCTCTCTTGGTAGGGACCAAACCTCAGGGTCTGTTCATCTCTGACCCTCTTTTAGAATTTCTCTGATCTTCCACTTTTCTGTTCTTCTTCAGGAACCACCTGCCTCCTGCATCCCAGGTCCTGGGACATGCTGGGCTTGGTACCAGAAGACGTGATATGTCACTAAACAGGTGCTGTAGGCAGAACACTATGATTTGTCAGCCACAGAAGTTGAAGGGGGGCTATCCAAGGGGGATTGGCCCACAGGGATACCTTGTCTTCAAATCCAGAGTGCAAACATCAACATCTAGTCCTCAAGGTTGTTCCAAATCTGCCCCTGTACCTGGCTCATCTTCAGATCTTAGGAAAAACGGATGCCCTGGTCCCAGTGGACCCCTGACCATAAGCCCCATGTGCCCTACTCATGGAAGGAAAGGCTATAGATGGAACATTCTCCCCAGCCTTCTTTCTACTGCAGGGCACACAGCAAACGCCTTCCAGGCCAGGAAGGGCCTGGCAGTGCCCAGGCAGCAGGGGAGGAGCTGGGGCTGCGTTGAAGCGGAGCGGGAATGAGCGGGAGGGAAAGCTGGCGGGCAGGCGGGCGGCGGCGGGCGCATCCATCATCGGCCCTGCCAGGAACGCATCCAGCCCCCAAAAAGAAATACTGCGCCTGAGGAGGGACAACAAAGGGCTCCGTTTCATCAGCAATGCGGAGCCAGCGCCCTGCCGCCCCGCCAGGCGCGGTCAGCCCACAAAGGACCCCATTGTCCGTGCAGGAGCCGGCCAGCCGGGAGCTGGGACCAGGGGCTGACGGGTGGGGACAGAGCCCAGGGGGCTGGGGGACGGTCAGTCACAGAGAGCTGGGGGGCAGAGGGGCACATGGGAGGGACAGAAGAACAGAGACAGGTGGTGGGGATAAAGAATCATGAGACAGAGAACTTAAGGGGGTGGGTCAGAGAAAAGGAGACCTGGAGAGGAAGGGGCAAGGGGTCAAGGTTAGGGGACAGATCATCATGGGGAGCAGGGTCTGAGACATGTGGAAAATGCCCTGGAGAGGGAGGCAGAGAAGAGAGAAGTGGGGGAGACCAGATCAGACCCATCAGCTCTGCCAAAGGCCTAGAAAGAGTAAATGGGGGAGAAGTGAGGGGGTGCGATGTGTTTTTGGCTTCCAGTACCTCCTACAGGCCTGAGTTCATTGGTGGAGCTGGGTAGAGACGGAGAGTCAAAGCCAGGACCACTCCTGGTAGTGGGGGCCACTCCATGCCTCTACCCTAAGGCTCTGGCCAGCTTCAGAAGGCAAAGACCCTGCTCCTTCTAGCTGGTCCCCACTATAAAAGTTGACACTCAGGTAATCTTCACTAACTAATCCTATCAACTAGCATTTACTGAGCGTCTACTGTGTCCTAGGTCCTGTGTTCTCATGCTTTATAAGTTGTATCTACTAGAACCCAGGGAGACAGCAACTATTAACAATTTTAGAGATGAAGAAACTTTTACGCTCATAGAAGTTCAAGTTGTCAGCCTGAGTCAAACAGCTGGTGCCTGTTAGGGGTAGAATATGAACCCAGAGCCCAAGTGTTAGTCACCCTGCTCAGTGACAACCTCTGCTCTTCCTGGCTAATAGACAGACTAGCCCAAGGTAGGGTGACCCATCTACCCCTGAGGCTGCTCCCACCCCCCAGGATTTTACCATGCCTGTCACTTCTCCGTGGTTGGGGATAGGTTGTCACAGACCCCAGTGGAGTGCCCCCACCTGGGAGGCTTGGAGATGCCCAGGCAGGAACCTGGAATGCTGGGCCGGTGACATCATAATGCCAGCTGGCAATGAGGTCACCAGAGGTAGTAGTAGTGCCCTTACTCTACCCTCAGCCCCAAAAGAGCCTTACTTCACCCCAAGTAGGGTTGTCCTGAACCTTTAGCATGGTAGAGGAGGGGACATCTGGCGTGGAGTGGTGCTATAATTCAGTAGACAGGTACATAGGTGGCCCACATCCCCCCTCTACCTACCCCAACAGCAGCCCTGTGCTCTGTGGTACTAGACAGACAGCACAGGACACAGACCTAGACCTCAGCACTGCCTTCCAGGAGTGCACAGGAACTGGGGCCACAGTCACGCAAATTAGTGTGAAGTGAGCTGGAAGGGGACCCAGTGGGCCATCTGAGGTCTTGGAGGAAGGGACTGCTAGGCTGAGAATTAAGGATAAGGGGCAATAACTAGAGGGGACACAGCCTGAAAGAGTTTCTAAGAAATAGGGGAAGTGGGTTTGAGGTATGGCTATGAGGTCAGCAGAGTCCTAACTAGGCAGGCGATAGTATATAACTCAATAATTTTTTTTTAGTAAATGTACGGAGTTGTGCAAATATCACTACTACCAAGGGCAAGTTTGACCAAGGCACCATCCTTCCTCTATTCCTTGTGGCTGTCCTCCCTGCCTGCCCAGGGAGGTTCCTGGAGGAGGCTGTATTTCAAGATTCCAAGGCACTGGCCCAGCAGAGATGACCATAATTTGTGGCCAGTTTTGCAGATCCACATACCCTGGTCCAATGCATGCTACCCCATGCTTCTATGCAGCTCCTGACACACCTCGTGACCCCCCTCCCCCTCCCTGGGTGGACTGGTCCCCTTGGCCTCTAAGGGAGAGGCAGGTTGGCCAGTAGTGGCAGGAGAGCAGACCACAGGCTGCAGTGGTTAAACTGAACTGGGCAAGAAGGGGGATGTTCCATCTCTGATTTCCATGATTCAGCCTGGGGAGTTTCCAGAGGGAGTAAAAAGCCCTACTCAGGCCGGGAGAGATGCAGACAGGGACACTGGTCTTGGAGGCAGGGAGAAATGCATCCCCAGATGGAGAGCATGAGTATACACCCAGCTACAGATGAACACATACACTACACGCTGAACACCGCTAGCACCCAATGGGTGTCCTAGAGTGAGATATGCCCTCAATACCACTAGGGTCACCCCAAGACCAACTGCTAAGAACTGAATGGGTTGTGGAACTAAAATCATATTTCTTCCCCTGCACCTCTTACAACCTTCCTTCTAGGGAAGGTACCACCTCCCTGGCCTGTGAACTAAAACAAGTTGGTGAGACACACAGATGAATACTCCTTATATGTGGGCCTCTGTTCTTTCTTACAAAGCTTCCCAGAACAGCTGGAGGGAATCAGCCCATTCATGAACAGCAAATCTGATGCTCCAGGCAAGAGGTCTGCTCTGATCTAGAGCTTCGGTGATACCTCTGATAAAGCAGCATCTTCCGCTTAGGCACCCCTGTCAGGCCACTTTCCTTCCCTGGAAACTGAAGAATAATGAGAGCCGTTCTTCATTTTGTGACCTTGGTATACGGCCTCTAAGCCAGTTCCCCCTTTTCATCACATGCGACTATGGGGATCACAGCTAAGATGTGTGGAGCCCTTCCTATTTGCCAGACACCATACATGCTTTATCTCATGTGATCCTTGTACCCACCCTCTGAAGGAAGTACTGTCATTGCCCCATTTAGAGCAGGCAATTTGGTAAGGGGTGTGGTGTGTTGTAGAGAAAAAGATGCCTTGCTCATTTGGGATCCCCTGGATCTTAAACTAAATGTTTCCGAAAGTGGTGATGTCTGAGCCCATTCAGGGATCAGAGTCCACAAGCCCACCCTCCTGCTGAGCCTCACTGTGGGACAAGAGGGATCCTTGAGCCAAGAATCAGAGAGGGGCACTGTCTTCTGTGGGCTCTTATGGGGTATGTTTGTGTGATTGGGGATGAAGAGGCAGCATGTGTCAACAGGACAGGCTAGGACACTGGAGTCCTAAGGTCTAGGTCTGTGGCTCCACCCTGTCCCTGACTGACTGTTATCTCTGATCTAGCCCTCTCCCCACTGAGTCTCAGTTTCTCATCTGTAAAATGGAGAATGGTTCTTGCTCCTCCCCCCAAACTGCATGAATCATGATCCCAGAGCGTCCCATGGGGAAGGAGGCAGAGAGAACAGAAAAAGGTTTCCATGGCTCGGTGCCTATAGCTCAACCGGCTAAGGCGCCAGCCACGTACACCTAAGGTGGCGGGTTCGAATCCCCAGCCTGGACCTGCCAAACAACAATAACGGCTGCAACCAAAAACTAGCCGGGCGTTGTGGCGGGCGCCTGTGGTCCCAGCTACTTGGGAGGCGGAGGCAGGAGACTCGCTGGAGCCCGGGAGTTGGAGGTTGCTGTGAGCTGTAATGCCACAGCACTCTACCCAGGGGGACAGCTTGAGGCTCTGTCTCAAAAAAAAAAAAAAAGGTTTCCAGATCCCCATATCCCCCCAAATCTCAGGCAGAGGGCCCCAGAAGGCCTGAATCTGTTGATATAATTTGCGGATAGGGAAAGCTGATTTGAAGAAAAGGGTTTTGAGTAGATCACAGAGTTGAGACCAAGCCCCAGATAATATGAGGCCTATTGCAAGGAGCACCCAGTCCTTGCAGCTCTTATTTTCCCCAAAGGATATGGTAAGAGCAGTTCCTAATAATAAGCACTAATTCTCTGACAGGTGCTTTCTGGAGTTTACATGCCATTTTCATATTGGATTTTTCTAACCTTTATTATTATTCCCACTTTACAGATGAGGCAACTAAGGTCCAGGGAGGTAAAGTCATCTGCTAAGGTCACCAGGTCAGTGTCAGAGCCAGGACTGTGATGCTCTTCAGTACTACTAGCTAAGAGCTTGAGGCACATGGAGGCAAGATTTCAGCTGAAAGATGAGGTCCCGTTCAGTCTCGGCATGGTGGAACTCCTTAGGTTTCCCATAGGTCCAGGAGGTGACTCCCAGGCTCTGGGTAAATCATATCAGGGCACTGATACAGAGAAGTCTGCAGCAGTATCCCAATGCCCAGGAAAAGAGAAGGGAAGGAGCTGCAGGTGGGCTGGGTGGGCCAGGCTAGGCCAGAACTCCGGGCATTCCGGCAGCCTCCGCAGGAAGCAGAATAGGACGGAAACTGGCTCCTGCCTCCTCCCCCAGAATCCTGTGGGCAGCTCAGCCAGGCGCACAGAGGCCTTCTTTGTGCCTGCCCTAACCCGCCACCCGTGGCTGGCCCAGGGTTTTGAGTTTCCTGGGGGGTGGGGGCCCAGCCACTGCTAAGCCTCCAGCTACCTCCCCCTCTTGAGGGTAGTCACAGCTGTCCACAGCTGGAAGAGAAGTAAGTAGATGGCCAGGACTGCTCCAGAGACCCTGGGGGACCTGCAAAGATCCCCCAGTATTTACACACCCTAATCAGGTACTAGAGGTGGGAAGGACCCAGGAGCAGAAACTGAGTGGTCACCTCCCCTTGAGTCCACCTCTCCTATCACCAGCTCAAGCCCATCAAGATACATCTGGAATCCCAAACCCCATCTTGGTGCTCTGAGGTCCAGGGTGGTGCACATCCTGAGGCTATCCAGGTGGGTAGGGCAGTCCATCTGTTAAACCACCATTTCCCACATTCTAGGACTCCCTGGACACACAGCACTCACCAAGCAGATCCCTCAAGCTCACCTCCCAGCACTGCAGGGGACAAAAGTAGTGTAACTACTCAGGTAATACCAGGCACCTGGGAGTTAGGTTGGGGGCGGAGTGCATATCATGAAGACAGTACCATGTACAATTATATTTATGTGCGTCTACCCAGTAGGTATGTCAGACAGATATATGCTGTTAAGTGTGTGTGCGTGTGCTCAATGGGTGGTAGCACTGAGGTATACATGGGACTTATACATTAGCACAGGGGAAGGTTTCTTCTGTGTATGGTGGAAGGTGATGGAACCCAACCTGTGACTGTACACAGACACTCTTGAGTGGAGTGGTTTATGTGGTTGAGTAAATGTTTGTACATGTCAACATATCTGTTGTATGAACACCAGTGTGTGTATGTGTGTGCACACAGTAATTTGTGTCAAAAGCCTTGGGAAGTATGTGCTTCTGGACCCTTAACTAGAATGGGTATAGTGCAGACAGGAACTAGTGTCATGTGCTGGGGCCCCTATGGAAACAGGAAGCTGCCCACAGGTGCACCTGGGGCTGTGGTGGGGGGAGGGCAGGCTAGGCTCCATTCAAATTTAGTTTGTCCCTAAGAAACCAACTGCGATTCCAATAGTGGAGAATCTGTCCCAGCCATGAAGGAGACACTTATCTTGTCTGCCATTCAAGGTCCAAAAGCTATAGCCAACGTCATCTACCTGACCTCCTGGCCTAAGTGTGGAAAAACTGAAAAACAAAAGCCCCCAGACCCCAGGCCCTCCCTGCAGAGGCACGGGGAGGGAGGAGGCAAGAGGAGGGAAGCTGAGGGTGAGGGAGGTGTTGCTGAAGACCCAGAACACAAAAATAATGAGGCGAGAGGGGCCATGGGGACAAGCTGGTTCCGGAATCACTATCTGACCTTGACAGATGCCACAGCTGGGCGCCTGGAGAGGAGCCCGCTGCCACAGTGCTGCAGAACACCCCTCCCACCTCCATACCTCCCTCAGGCCAGGGTCGATGAAGGCTCAGGCTGGCCCCAGCAACCGGCAGCCACCCCACCAGGCAGGAACCAAGAGACCTCATAGCACATGGGGTGGGTGTATGTGCCTGGGGTGGAGGAGTCTGGAGGCAAGGGAATGGGGGCAGGGCCACTGTAGGACATGGAGGCAGCAATGGGATATCCTGTGGGTGTCCCAGCTCTCAGGTATGGCTGTTTGTGAGAAACACTCAGAACATTCTATTGTGCTTGTGTAGCTTAGCTGTGAAGCTGAATATGTGCAGAGAAGGGAAGCAAAGTCTGAGTGTGTGTATGACAGAGACAAAGATTTTACTTATGTGTGTCCCTGGGGGTCACACAAGGCTGGAAAGAGGCTAATGTCCCTGAAATGGGTGTGGCCACATCACTCAGGGGTGGGCTCTGTTTACTGTGGCATTCTTTCCAAGAGCCACAGCTGTCCTGGCTGGTGCAAGTCATGCTCCGGCTAGGGGTGATGGGGGATAAAGAGAGCCACAAGTCCTGTCATTTGCAGATGTAGAAGCACCCCTATGGTCTTTCCTGGTCTATCTTCTCTCCCACAGTGGCACTCAGAGATGGGCACAGGGCTGTGTATCACCACTCTGGGGACATCAGCCAGGGGCTGGGGTGCGAGCTGCAAGAGGGGATGCTGGGCTGGAGGTGGATTAGCAATTCTGAGCACTGGCTGCATAATTAAAAAATCATTACAGCAGGCGGGCAGAGCAGAGTGTGAGCTCACACTCAGGAGCGGGCGGGGACACTGCCATGGTGCTCCACCCCCCACCACTTCCCCCAGGAAAAAATCCCACCTGCTAATATAATTACGGAAAAACACAAGCACGGAAATTTGGTTTCAGCAAACAATGTCCCTGAGTGCCCAGGGCCTGCCTGGCCCTCAGCACAGCAAGCAGGCTGGTCACTGGCACCCAGGGCTCATGGCAGTGAAGCAGGCTCTGCTGGGTCCCGACTCATCTCCATCTCCTCAGCAGCCCCCAAAGGGAGAGTGGGAAAGGCACATAAAACCCAGCTCCCCAAATCCCAAATCAAGGAGAAAAGTGGCTAGTCATAACAGTTTACAAATGGGGAAACTGAGGTTAAGGAATCTGCATATGGTCACAGTGTCCAACTAAGAGGAGCTGGATCTCCAGGCACAAATGTGACACCTCATGAGATCAATACCCTCCTTTGCCCAGTATGATCCACAGCACCTTCCAGTCAGGCAAGGACCAGCCTCTCCCTTTCTCAGACCAAATAGGACTGTCTGAATCATGGACACCAGCATACCCCAGAACCTACCCAGCTCCGCAGTGGGAGAGGGGTGTGGCAACCCAGTCTCGAGCTTCTGGGACAGGGCGTCCTGGTCCTGGTCCTGGGCTCGTCTGGGTTAAGCCAGGCTAGCTAGGCGGGCTGGCTTGAGCAAGCTCCAGCCCCGCCCTGAGAAATGCGGCCAGCTCTGGGGCACAGGCCCCAGAACGGCTGTTCCTGCTGCCATCACCTCGGGCTTGGAGCGGGCAGTGGGCGGCGCGGGGAGGGAGCCGGGCTTAATTAGTCGGCCTGGGACCCGGACGGGCGCCGGGCGGCAGACGCGACGGCCAAAGCAGCGCAGGCACGTCCGCGTCCGGCGGGGAGCCGGGAGGCGCCCTGGGCCGCCACGGGACAGGCGGCCTGGGAAGGCCAGGACCAAGGAGATTCCGCACCGAGAAGGCCTGCCTCCCTTCATTGCTCCGTGCCACCAGGCACAGCAATTAGAGGCTTTCAAAGTTTGTCCTTAATTGGTTTCATTTTTGCCTCATAAATGATTCATGGCCCCGGAGGTCTGGGAGGCGGAGGAAGTGGCAGGGGAAATTTGGGGAGGCCTTCGCTTAGGGCCAGGACCCCTACCTGAGGGTGGGGATGGGAGCTGCAGCCCCAGTCCAGTGGATGAGAGTGGCTTGGGCAGGTGGGACCCTGCAGCAAAAATTAAAACCCAGGATCTCTCCTTGGAGCACTGACTAATTAGGAACTGCTACTTCTTTTCTGCAGACCAGAGCTCTGCACCCAGGCCGGGAGCTAAAGGACCACTGCTGCTGCTGGGACTCTGAGAACATAAATAATGGGATGATAACATAACAGTGTCCATAGTAATAATGATGGAGAACTCCAGCCACTAGAGCTAAGAACAATAAATGCATGATATCTTTTAACCACCACCCTCCTCTCCTTAGCACTACCGGAAGAAGCACTTGGATCTGTTTTACATATGAACAAACTGAGGCCCAAAGAAATTAAAGCCTGCCCTTTGACCCTGTTTGATGTCAGGAGCATAGGGCTAAAGGATGGACACCAACAACAAGGCCTACCAAGAAGTCAGAAACTACAAGGCCCAGGGAAGTATAGGAATGGTCCTAAGGCCTGAAGGAAGGCCCCAGAAGCAATACACCTGAGCTCTGTCTGCCCCTCAACAGGTTGTATGACCTTGGCTGAGCAAAGTCCTCACAGGGCCTTTGACCTATCGGTAAAACAGAAACACAGAAACCCCATGACCCCTCATTTTGTTGTAGCCCTGTGCTAGGATACAGATAAGAGATGCCATGAACCACTCATTCAGAGGGAACTCCCAGACTAGGACACATACACAGAAGGGTTTAACAAAGTCTGCAGAGAACTCTGAGTACTCAACAAAAGGGATAAAGTACCAGGGAGCACTTCTTGGAGGAAGTGAGGTCGGCAGAAGAAGCATCTCCCCTCTGACCCAACGCCCAGCTAACCAGGATGCTCAGGGAGTCAGCATAGCCCACTTCACCTGGGGGTCAAACAGGGGAGGGGTCAGATCTTGAAGAAATTCAGGACTACAGTAGGCCATATCAGAGTGATGGGGATGCAAAGTGCCCGGCTTAGCCTGCCTATGACAGTCAGGTCACTTTTATTCATAATAACTATGGGTTAGCAGGGCATTGTGGGGCACATATAGTCTCAGCTACTTGGGAGGCTGAGGCAAGAGAATTGCTTAAGCCCAAGAGTTTGAGGTTGCTGTGGCTGGTGACATCGTGAGACTCTGTCTCAAAAACAAACAAACAAACAAAAAAACAAAACCAACTATGGGAGGTGAGGCATACAAAGTTAAACAAATCCCAAGTGCATGCTGGATGGACCAATTCCCTCAGAGCAGGCCCCAGAAATTTGGGTTCCTGGCCATTTGCTCTTGGGTTCCTCCACCTGCATCCTTCAGCTCCTCTGTCACACACACCATGGTCCCCTCCAAAACCCCACTAGCCCTCAGGCCCAAGCACCAGCACAGTCCCAGTAGGATCCCTGCTCTCCCACCCACCCTGCCTCTACTGGGCAGTGAACTAGCCTATGCCAGGGTGGTTATGCGTCCCTGCCCCTCACCACAGTTTCTGAATGGCATGGATGATCATTTCCATTTCTGAAATAAGGAAAATAAGGCTCAGAGAAGCTAAGGGACCCCAAAGCCACACAGCTCAAAACAGTCCATGTTCCTCACCTCGCTGGCCCCCTATGGGTCAGTGTCCCTGGCCTGTCCCACGCCTGGCCACCTCTTGCCCCATCCCAGGCCCTTCCCCTGTCTGGACAAAGTCTGCTTGAAAACCTTTACTCCTCCTCCAACTAGGACTTGGTCTGGCTGAAGCTTGTGGTCAGGAGCCCTGCAGGGAGCCCAGGAGATAGTGGGGTCTCTATGTACCCTGGGACCCTCTGGGGCATGAGGCTCCTGCCTCATCCCAGCTAGGTATTCCTGAGGATTGGATGGGGTGGTGGGAGAAGCCCCTATACGTATACACAGGGTACCTCGAATGTCAGGGCTGGATGGGTAAGAAGGCAAAAGGGGACTCAGCGCCTGTGGCTCAAGTGGCTGGCTAAGGCGCCAGCCACATACACCTAAGGTGGCGGGTTCGAATCCAGCCCGGACCCACCAAATAACAATAATGGCTGCAACAAAAAAATAGTCGGGTATTGTGGCGGGCGCCTGTGGTCCCCAGCTACTTGGGAGGCAGAGGCAGGAGACTCGCTTGAGCCCAGGAGTTAGAGGTTGCTGTGAGCAGTGAAACCATAGCACTCTGCCCAGGGGGACAGCTTGAGGCTCTGTCTAAAAAAAAAAAAAAAAAAAAGAAGGCAAAATGGGGTCTAGAGTGGGATTGGCTATGTTCTGCAGTTTCTTCCTTGGAGAACAGTTGACTTTA
The DNA here is from genome assembly GCA_963575145.1 of Galago senegalensis. Lineage (NCBI taxonomy): Eukaryota > Metazoa > Chordata > Mammalia > Primates > Galagidae > Galago > Galago senegalensis. Next base: position 20,662 of record CAUYTI010136825.1, read on the forward strand.
AAGCCCCCTATAATTCACAGTTGGGAGGATGCTGCTCATTGGGTGGATTCTAATAACTGTGCCACCCATCCTTTGGGAAGATGATCAAGCTTTATATCCCTTGCTCCACCCTGTTGGAGGATAGAGGTGAACAACCTAGGCAAGTTGCACCCTTTCTGAACCTCAGTTGCTTCATCTGCACAATGGACCCATTAATGTCCCTTGAGCTCTTTAGAAAAGCCTTTGGGAATAGGTTTAGAGAGGTTTTCCTTGAGAAAAGGGGTTTGGAAGAAACGGACAAAACATTCAGTGGCATACGTTGGCTGGAGACACTCGAGACAGTGGGATCAGTATACTATAAAAGGTTGACAATGGCTTGTTGAACATACAAAGTGGCTGAGTTCTAAGGACACTGAGTTTATCCTCAGCAGTTCTAGTCAACAAACCCTCCTCAGGTGCCCACTATGAGCAAGGACACTAGTCCGCCCCTGCTCCTCACGGTCCAACTACCTGTCCCAGGGATACTTGGCCAGGTCTCTGGGGTCGCTCTTCTCAGCCTACCCAGGAAGCCGTATGTCTCCAGCGGGTCAGCACTTACGTCAGCAAGACCAGCCGGGCATGGAGCCCGCCACCTCCGAAACCTCCAATTAATTAACTTTTTAAAATTAATTTCCCAAGCAAAATTCCATAATTACATCTGTCTCCATCAGCCCAAGTTGGGCTCTGCAATGAGATGGGTTATGGGGTGAGGGGTGCCATACTAGCCCTGGGACCAGGTCAGAGAGGCCACTGGGGGTTAGGTATCACCATGGCAGGGTGTTTGCCTAGTGTCCTGATGGGTGTTACCTGGGAACAGAGGGGGCTAAGCCAGCGTGCCCCAGCTAGAAAATGGAGTTTCAGGGAGACCCATGGCCTGCCCAGCTCATCCTGCTGCCCCTAAACCACATAAGGTCTAGGCATGGCCCAGCAGCAGCACAGGCACCGGGAGGCTGAGGAGGCCGCGGCTGCAGCGTTCTAATTTCCCAAAGGGGCTGAGATTAATTAGCTCACACACAGGCGCAGAGAGGGAGAGAAGAGTGGGAGCAGGAGCGGGCAGCATCAGGCAAGGAGCTGGCTGGCGCTCCCCCCTGCCCGCCTGCCCGCCCAGCAGGCAGTCAGGCGGCCTTGACAGCCTGGGTGCTCTGAAGGTCAGTGGCCAAGCTGGCTGAGCCAGCAGACTGGCACCGTCTCCTTCCCAGAATCCTCAATACAATGGCTGGGGGAAACAGAGATCAGGAGGACAATCTGGGGGGAGGAGGCCCCACTGTCACCACCATCTATCAAGTCTGTGCTATAGGTGCTCTGTCTATGCCACCTTGTTTTTTTATCCTTATGGCAGCCAGAGAAGGTAGGCACCCTGGTTCTCCCATTTCAAAGATGAGGATGCTGTGGCTTAGAGCTGAGTGAGGGCAGTGATTGGTCCAGGTCATCCATGTTGTGGACAGTGGAGGTAAGCCTGAAATCGAGGTTAGCTCAAATCTAGAGCCCACTCTGCTCAGTCACAGGGCTCATAGAATGTCTGTGAGGAATAAGCTTGCCCCTGTCTCAGACAATCACAACAGACTCTAACAGTCATTTCACAGACAAAGAAACTGAGACCAGAAAGGGGAAGTGATCTGAGGCTGGGATCAACCTTCAGCAAAGTCAATCTGACTAGGTGACCTTTAGTAAGTCCTGACCCATGGTCACACAGTGGATGAGGGGGGTGTCACTGTGGCTGTCCCCGTGTACCAAAGAGGAAATGCCAGTTCAAGGTCACTTTCTCAACTAATCCCTGCAGGGCTCCCCAGAGAGGGGAAAGGAACCCCAAGAAAGGAGGAGGTTGAAGGTATGTGACCCTGACCAGGCCCCTAGGTGGCTCCTCACAAGCCCAACAATGGAGTTTCCCAGAACTTGCCTGCAGGGGAATCTCAGAAACCCCAAGGGGCTCAATCTTTTCCCCAGGGGATCCACTGCCCCCTCAATCCCCTAGTGAATCATTTCCCCTGCAGAAGCTAAGGCCAACAGGGCCTCACCCTTCCCCTAAGCAGGGTGACAATTCCTAAGGAGTTAACAGTTCCAAGGCCCTTGGCTTCAAACCTGGGAAGTACCTTAAGATAGCACAGGGGCCGGTGGCCTGTGGCTCAAAGGAGTGGGGCGCTGGCCCCATATGCTGGAGGTGGTGGGTTCAAACTCAGCCCCGGCCAAAAACTGCAAAAAAAAAGATAGCACAGGGCCCTAGCAGAGGTAATAGGGCTGGGCATGAGGGCTGGGCCCATAAGGAACATATTCATCCTATGTGATAATAGGGACTGGAGGAAGCCCCTCCCTTCAGAAGCACAGGTTCAGGTGCGTGGATTCAAATGGGCTTCAGAGAAGAGGTTCTTATCCCAGTTCTGCAGTCTCCAGCCCAGGTGACCACAGAAGCTGCTCAACCTTGCTAGGTTCATAGCCTGTGAAATGCAGATTGTGACAGCCCACCCTCCTCAGGAACCTAGAAAGTACATGTGAGGCTCCCAATGCAGGGCCAGCATGCACTAGGTGCTCAACAAATCATAGTTTATTATGTTATTTTTACTGTCACTGTTTGCCAACATGACAGTGAATGTCAAGGACAGCTCAGGCCAGGGGTGTTCAGTGACCTAGGTCATGGCCCTAGTTCTGCCACTGTTTGCCTTTGAACTCTGAGCCAATCCTTCATGTCTCAGTTTCCCTAGCCCCAAATACAAAGCATCCTGTTGCCCTGTGACCTGTAGGACCACAGGAAGATGAACATATGGTAGGAGTCTGAAGGTTACAAGGAAGGTAGCACTCAGCTAGCCAGAATTACACCTCCTCTCTAGCCATATGAAGAGCCAATCTACACTTCCAGCCAGTCCCAAGCTCTGTCGACTCATTGCTAGCACTTCTTAGATATCCCATAGTCCCAACAGCCCTATCATACAGGCATGTACCCTCACCCACCTGCAAAGGCTCCCACTTGCCACCTGGAAGTCCCTTTTTAAGTCTAACTTGTTGCAGCCTTGCCGTGTGAATGTTGGAGTGGGGAACAGAGAAAGCCTAGGAACTATAGTTGGTTCTTTGTATTTCCTCCCATGTTGTGAAGCCTCCAAGAATTTCCCCCCAAGGACTTCAGGTTCCTCTGACCTAGGTCCAACCCATTCCCATCCCTTCCCCCACCTTGGCTCCCAGATAAGCCTCTTCACTCCTTGACCCCATCATTCCTGTCTGAGAACAGCCCTAGAGAGGGTGAAATCCAAGCCATTCTATTTAAGGAGCCCTTATTATAGGCTATCACCCCCAGAAAAATGCTGCCTTGAGGGGAGCAAAGATGGGGGTACAGTGGACTAGACTCACCTGGAAACACAGGTATGACATAGTTAAGAACTGGTGAGCACATAACCCCCCATCTGCTGCAGGTCCTACAGCTCTGAGACAGAGATGAGGGTCACACACATTTTATACATGACAAAAGATTAGAGAGGTGGGCAGACAGGCTCATAATTACAAAGCAAAAAAATATATATATTTTATTTATATATATTTATATTATATTATATTTATATAATATTAATATGAATATAGAAATAATATATATTATATAATATATATATATATATATATTTTGTTGTTGTTGTTGTTGTAATTTTTGGGTGGGGCTGGGTTTGAACCTACCACCTCTGGTATATGGGCCCAGTGCCCTACTCCTCTGAGCCACAGGGCCGCCCAATAATCTTTTTATTTTTTAAGACAGGGTCTCACGGCTCAGCGCCTGTGGCTCAAGTGGCTAAGGCATCAGCCACATACACCTAAGGTGGCAGGTTCGAATCCAGCCTGGGCCCACCAAAACAACAATGATGGCTGCAACCAAAAAATAGCCAGGCGTTGTAGTGGGTGCCTGTGGTCCCAGCTACTTGGGAGGCTGAGGCAGGAGACTCGCTTGAGCCCAGGAGTGGAGGTTGCTGTGAGCTATGATGCCACGGTACTCTACCCAGGGGGATAGCTTGAGGCTCTGTCTCAAAAAAAAAAGACACAGTCTCACTTTGTTGCCCTGGGAGTAGAGTGCAGTGGTGTCACAACTCACAGTAACCTCAAACTCTTGGGCTCCAGTGATTCTCCTGCCTCAGCCTCCTGAGTAGCTGGGGCTACAGGTGCCTACCACAACACCCGGCTATTTTTAGAGACAAGGTCTCACTCTGGCTCAGGCTGGTCTCAAACTTGTGAGCTCAGGCAATCCATCCACCTTGGCCTCCCAGTGTGCTAGAGCCACCGCCTGGGGCCTGCAAGATTATCTTAAAACCAAGTTTGGAACCAGGGTTGGCCCAACTCCTCTGAGTTCATCACTCAGAGGATATCCAGTCTTTTTGGCCACTGCTGCTTGTTTTCCTCAGGATGCCTGGGCCCCTCTCTCCTCCCTGACCACTGTCCAGACCTTCATGGATGAGACCCATATGGACAGCAGGTGGAAGCCTACCTGGTCCTCAGTCCTTATAGCTACTTATCCCATGACCATTGCTAGGATATCACTATTCTGTGGGCCCAGAATGATCTGTAGTCTGGGTGTTGGGTGACTGTCCAAAGCCCTTTGTGACCATGAGGCCATCCCCAACAGACTCAGTTCTACTCTGAAAATGTATCTTTTTTTAGCACATGGAAAACAGGCTGACCTCTAGTTCAGCCCAGTCCAGAGAAAGAAGTCTCCAACCCCAATGGAAGGCAGAGGCTTAGAATGTCCCTGAGAACATACTCCCCACTCAGCGGCCATGCCCTTCTTATATTCAAGCCCACTCCATACCCATTTCGCAGGGCTATAGAATAAGAATCAGAGCTATGGCTCAGCGCCTGTGGCTCAAGTGGCTAAGGCACCAGCCACGTACACCCAAGGTGGCGGGTTCGAATCCGGCCTGGGCCACCAAACAACAATGACGGCTGCAACCAAAAAATAGCCGGGCGTTGTGGTGGGCGCCTGTGGTCCCAACTACTTGGAAGGTTCAGGCAGGAGACTCGCTTGAGCCCAGGAGTGGGAGGTTGCTGTGAGCTGAGATGCCACGGCACTCTACCCAAGGGGACAGCTTGAGGCTCCTGTCTCAAAAAAAAAAAAGAAAGAATCAGAGCTATGAACAAATTTTAAGGGAGAGGGGCACTGAATAATGAGGGCCTGGGGTACTAAGGGGACAAAGAGAAATAGATACCAGATGAGCAGGAAGGGCAGGCAGACAGACTCCTGGGCATAGTCCACTAGTTAATGGTCTCATTCCTCTCCCAATCTCTAGCACCCCCACCCCCCAAGGCCCCTGTGTGCCTGGGAAAATCAATTTTCCACAGCATTCAGTCTCCAGCCTTTCCTCTCCCCAGCTCCTCTGCCGCTCTACCCTTCTACCCCAACCTACTCTGCCTGAGCCAAAGTTCCCAATGCTGCAGGGCAGCCAGCCCAATTCTTAGGCCTCTTACCCCAGAGAGGACCAAGCCCACCTGGGGATATGAGAAAATGGTCTCCATGTCCCCACCCCCACCTTAAAGCACTCAGTTAACTAACATGGCTGAGGGCTGAGCTTCTTTTGTGTGAGCCTAAATGTGGGGGGCATTTGGGTAAACAGAACTGTAAACACATCAGGTGTGCCCGTGTGTGCACAGGTGTGAAGCAGCCTCTGCTGTGTCAGTACTTCTGGCCTCACTCTTTGGCAGCAGTTCTCAACCTGTGGGTTGAGACCCACAGAAACTGTATTAAAGGGTTGTGGTATTAGGAAGGTTAAGAACCACTGCTCTGTGGGATCATCTGGGTGTAAGCTGCAGTGTGCGGTTCATTGTCTGAGCCCATGACAGGATGGGGCAGACATACAACTCCTTACCAGGGACCACTGGGTAAGTGCAGGTAGCCTTCTCCCAAGGGGCACACCTGTAAGTCCACTTGCCAAGGTACATGGCAGTAAGTGTGAATGCAACAGTGAGTGTACTTCTGGAGTGCCCACAAAGAAGCTGTGTGTGCACAGTGCATATGACCAAGCCTGCATCATACACGTCAGCTGGGTGTGCTGCATCATATGGAACTATGTGTGCTGTGAGTGACTGTGTCTGTCCTGAGTGTATGCCCCACGGTGTGCTATGTATGAGGTGCGCGAGTATGTGCTCTGCCTGCCGGGCCACAGGGCCTTGTGGGACCGCTGGGGATGGGGTGACTCATGTCTCTTAAGCTAATCCCGCGCCCGCCCAGTTCACCCTGCTCTGCTGGGCTCATGACTACGAGTGCAAGAGGTGTGTGTGGGGGAGGCGTGGGCAGACACGGCAGGCACGGCAGGAGGCTGGCTTGATAAATAACCTGCTGCTTCCCCAGGCCTGGAGAAGGGGAAGCTGCATTGTGGAGAGGAAAGTGAGGGAGGAGGTATCCCTGGCCCCCCAGGCTCTGACTGCCCTGGCCTCCACAGCCCAGGCTGCAGCTCCGGTTCCTGTTTCATCGAAACCTGAGCTGGGAAAAGCCTATCGGGTCATCTTGCTTGTCCCGCCGGCTGCCAGGCCCAGGCAAGCTGCCCCTCAGGGGACAAGCCTGCAGCCTGGCCGCCCAGCCAGTGGGTAGATGGGTGGGGGTAGGATATTTCTGTCCAGACTAACTGCAAGTCCAGGCCCCTGTCTTTATACCTCCCCCCAACAGCTGCTCCCAGAGGCCCCCTGGCTCTACAGGACTAAATATAGCACCCCCCCCAGCCTAGCAAACCCCCAATGTTCATTAATTTCTAGAGGCCATACCTCCATAAGGGTAGAGGGAAGATTGGGGAGCCCACTACACTATGTAAGTTTGGGCTGGTGTATCCCCCCTCTCTGAGCTCTCAGCTATGAAAAATCAAGGGTTACTCACTTCTGGACCCTACCCTGCCTAACAGATGCTATTGGAGAGACCACAAAGGTAATGAGGTTGGGGGTCTTTGTGTAAGGGGATAAGGGCTGAGTGCCTATCCTCACAGCATCTCATAAACATGGCCCCTTCCACCCTGCCTGTTCTTCGCCCAGGCTGGGCAATACCAGGCTCCTCCAATCTGCCCTGGACGGACCCTGGCCAGGAAACAAGTGCCAGGGTTAGGGTGGGGGCACAGGGGGCGGGAACATGACAGCTGCTATTTCCTGGAGGCCACAGTCAACACAACTCGGATTCCTGCCTGGCTTCACACTCCACCAGAGTCTCTCCCAGGCTCCAGTCCCTCAACAGGATGTCCCCTTCCCCAGTGTCAGCACTATTATCAGACCTAGCCAGAGTTAGTCCCACTCTTCTCACTACACTGGCACAGACAGGAAGAAGGCACCTGGGTGCAGCCTGCCTCTAAGACTGGAGAAAGGTGGTCTCTTCAAGGTTCAACAGGCTGAGAGGCAGCCCCAGCTCCCCCCTCCCTGCGTGCCCACCCGGCTGCTTCCTGAAGCCCTACACGCACCAAATTCCCCACATGCCTGTCTGTCTCTGACAGCTCGAGCAAATACTTGGCTGCACGGGCACCCGCTGTTCTGAGCCCGTTGCACCTCCTCCCTGCCTTCCCCGGGGGCTCTGCAGACTAAGCCAGGAATGGGAGGGGGCAGAGCCAAGAAGCTCGGTGGGCAGTAGGGGAAAACTGGGCAGTGGCAGGGAAAGCAAGGACAGGAGACACCAGCCTCAATTTAGAAGTACCACCCCCAGCCCTCGGGACCTGGGAGGCCACTGCAAGCCCGCCCAGGTGGGACAGCAGCTGCCTACATCCCCACTTTCCCCACCCCGGAACCCCAAGAGGACCTTCCGGAGGCCTCCCACTTGCCTCAGCCTATGAAACAGCATCTGCCACCCCCACGGTAGCAGTTCAGGACAGGGTGGAGGGCCCCTGGGGAAAGCTATGAAATCTGGACGTTGGCCCAGCCCCTCCTGGCAGCCCCCTACAAACCCAGACTGCAAGCATGAGGGGTGCATTCCAGCCCTCCCACCATGTGAGGGGCACACCCACACAGCTGCCAGGCCTGGGATGTCTCCAGTTGGACTAGCTGGGGGAGCCTTATTTGCCCCCCACACTGCCCTCCTTCCTCCTTGTCTTGTCTCCCTCCAAGGAAACCAGTGGAGGAAACACTTCCTGAGAAAAGCTGGGATTTTCCTCTGGACAGTGTGTCTTGCTGGCCAGCTCCTTACCTTTCCTCACCTCATTCCTTCTCCCAGAGTCACTCCTTCGACCAAATCATACCTCACCCCATGTCCATAGTCAAGGATTCCTCCCCTCCCTGGCATCCAGCACACGTCCAGGCGCAGTAGAGACACTGAATGAATGACCTCCTGGAACTGACACCCTCCTTTTTGCAGATGGGTATGCTGAGGTCAGGAAAGAGCCCAGAGAGCTAGGCCTCCCATCCTGTGGTCTTCCTGAAAGGCACTCTGATTGTAGGTCCCTTTTTTTCCATCGGTTGTGTCTACCCACCACACTTCTTGCCCCCAAAACCAATTTAGCCCTCCCAGGCTTGCAGAGGCATTGGGACAACCCAAACAGAACCTCTCAGTGTTCTGGGTTCAAATACTCAGCTGGCTATTCTGGACTACTCTCCAACTTTCCCACAGCCTAACAGTGGTCTTCAAAAGAATCCCAATTGTACTGTCTCTGTGACATTAGACTGTAGGATAAAGCCTCCTCTCCCCATTGCACAGATGGGGCTGCTGAGGCCCCCAGGGGATGGGGAGCTGCAGGCAGCCATGAGTCAGAGGGGGAGCTGGGAAGCCGCCCGGCCCTACCGGCTGTTGCTGGAAGCAACAGCCGGCATTTCCTTCTCATGCTGGTGCCTCGGGAAGCGTGGGCAGCAGGAGGGTGGGCACTGCCGTGAGGACCCCTCCTGTGCCTGCAGGCCAGCCACATCCCCTTGCTGCCTGACTGGGCCCATAGCCCACTCTCCACACTGGCCAGATCTCCAGAGAGGAGCACACTGGAGGCAGAAGTGGGATTTCTATCCCACATATGGGCTTATGTCACTTGAGGGCATCATGCTGGGTTTATATCACCTGAGGGTATCAGGCTCTCTGACTTCAGGGAAACCCCTCCCTCTAGCATCAAACAAGGAGATTTAAACATGACTATTTATGCTCCCTTGGTTCTATGATGACTCTGGAGTCCCAACACAAGAAGCCTGACTTAAGAATTCCTCCATTCTAAGCATTCTATTATTCTAAATTCCTATGACTAAAAATTCTAGGCCACCAAGATCTGACATCCAGCAAAGAAAGGGGGCCCACCCTGCCTACTGCAATTTCCCATTTAGCTTTGGGGGAGGCCAGCAGGTAGGAGGGGCTGGGTCTCTCTCATCAAGGTCAACAGAAACTAAAAAGAAACTGTGGTGTGGCCTATAGGCCTGGGGAAGTGCTAGTCTAGTCCCAGGGGATAGGCCACCTCTTCCTGGCACACACTAACACTGCAGATGACAGGAAGTCAGTCCGGACCACAATAAGAGTGGGTGGCTGAGGGTTTGTGTGCCTGCACCCCCATCCTGAGGCTCAGAGGGAGGGCGGTGTCAGGTCAGGGCTGGTCTCCCTGCTTCTCAGGTTCCAAGCCAAGCTCCACGCTTCATCTTCCTGTCTTCACCACCCACGGTTTCCTCCATCCCACCACAATCCCCTTACCTCCCAGGGCAGTCCCAGCCCAGGCCAGCTGGCAGCCAGCCAGGACAAAGGCTCCCAAGCCCATTTGACAGATGGAAAAACTGTGTTTTATGGGGAAGATATGACTTGCCCTGCTGGCTCAGCGTATTGGTCTCTGGCCATATCTTTTAGTCCTACTCCTACCCTCATTTCCCAGAATCCTCCATTAAGACCAGTGGGTCTCCATACACCAGTCTGTCCAGCAGTATATCCCTTATTCCAGTGTCCCTTAAGAGTGTTAATTCCCACAGCTAGTCATCCATTAATTCATTCTTTTCTCCATCCAATGAAGCTGTCAACCACATCACCCCACCATGTCAGGCCCATTGCCTGGGTTCTGGAGCCTCAAGGATGAAAGAGAGCAAGGCCTGTGTGTTCAGCAAGCATTTAGGGAGTCTTTTCTGTGAGCCAGGCAGAACAGAAAGTGCAGGAAACACCACATACAGACCAACCATGGCTGTCCTCATAGAGTTCACACCCTATTAAGGGCTCTGCCAGGACCCAATCCCACTAGTCAGTGACAAGTCACAAACTCCTCAAGCCTTAGTTTTCTTATCTGTGTATGGGGACGCTAATATCAAATCAATGGGCTACTATGGGGATTAAAGGAGACAAAAGTCAGAAAGCTGGTAACATAGTGCCTGCCCCAGTAAATGTTTAGGATAGGCTCCCCATTAACACTGCCATTGTTACAACCGATTATAATAATAGTAATAATAGATACGGGCAGCAATGATTACAGCAGTAACTAAAGCTCTTCATTACTTGATGCCAGGTTCTGGGGGTGCAGGTAGGAATCACTGCCATATCCTACTGCAAAGCTGGTGAGGAATAGGTTCAAAAAGCCCCTATAAACATCTGATGAATGAGGGAATCGATGACAGGAGGCATGGCTCTGCCTCCAAGGAAGGTGCAATCCTGCATATTTTTGTAGGTAAGGGAGTCTTTTTGCACATGTGTGCAAACACTCAGATGCATACACGTGTACCCATGTGAGGAACTAGGGGGGGTGGCATCCAGATATGCAGGGAACACAGCTGCTCACGCCACTCACCCCCCTGCCCCAACCCCAGCCCTGCCAGTGACTGCAACAGAGCTGAGGGGATTGTGGCAAGAGTGGGGGCCACACCCGTGGAGAGAAGCCTGGAAAGATACTTTGCATAGTTACAGCCACTAGATTATAGGACTAGGCTAGGCCCCTGGGTGTGGGTATAGGGGCTGCTAGGTGTTGCCCACACAAAGCAGGCCCCCAGTGCCCACCCGTTATACCTGTACCAGTAGAGCACACAGTGTTCCTGCTGGCAGGCTGGGCAAGTCCAAGGAGGTCAGAAGAGGTCATGGGTGAGGGAGAATGGTGGGCTGAAGGGCTATGTGGGGTATGCCAGGCAAGGGAGGGCGGGTACAGGGCTCCCCTGGGGCCACCAGGCAGGCCTGGCTCTGCCTGGCTGGGGCCAGCAGCTGGAGGGGAGTAAATATAGCCGAGCATCCCGGCCACATTCCTGGGAGGCCAGCAAGGCCAGCCTGCCCGCTGCTCTAAGCACAGCACGGCAGCCAGGGCCCAGCCAGGGCCCAGAGCCGCCACTGCCCTCTTCCCAAACAAACAGAAAAATAAATAAAACCAGCTCTCACGGCCAGCACAGCTAGGGGGGAGGGGGCAGGAAGGGGTGGACCCGGGGCGGGGGCTTGATAGGCAGGCAAACCAGTTGCCTCGGTTTCTGTTCCACTGGGAAAGAGGTGGCCAACAAAAGAGGAAAATGGAGGAAAAGGGCAGAGAGATGGTCAGAGATGGGGAGAAAGTCCCTATGAGAAAGGAAGAGTATCACAAGTGGAGGTGTAGGGGAGGCAGGTGAGGACGGGAAGGGAAAATGTGTGCAGGAGTGGGCACAGTTGGCAGTCACCAGAGGCAACCCCTGGGTCAATAATTCAGTGACAAAGATGCCCTTCCTCCAGCATAAGGATACTGAGACTGGCCCCCCAAAGGCCAGAGGAACCCTGTCTTCTTGGTCCCAAGATGGCAGGCAGATAAAGAGGACTTGTGGGCTAGGGCAAAGGGGCAGCCTAAAGTGCCACGAAATATTAAAAAGCTAGGCTAGTGAGTGACAGAGGTCATAAAAGACTACCCAGGGAGTGATGGGGGGGACCCTGAGGCAGAGGGCTTCCCCACCTTTGACCTGTCTCTCCACCCTCTCAGGTCTCCCTGGCTCCCCTTCTGCTGGTTTCTTTCTGTCTTTCTAGTGGGGAGGAGAGGACAGGCTGAGGGTAAAGAGGGGCTGTGGGGATTAGCAATGGGAGGGAGACCTCTTCCCTTTGGCAGATCTGAGCACAGCCAGCCTTCCAAAGCTGCCAGCCACCCTAGCAAGAAAGCCAGGAGGCTTGTCAGCACACTGCTGCTACGGTAACCTCCTGGGGAAGAAGGGGGAAGATATTCAGCTTCTCCTTCCCAAGAAAAAGTCAGCCACTTTCCATAGAGACTTGTAGGAGGGAAAGCTGGCCTCACAGCTCAGCTGAGCCAGCAGGTTGTCCCCTAGCCCTCCCACCCCACCGTGGCCCCATTATCAGCCTCATGACCTTGGCCAGTCCCCTTATTCCTAAGCCTGTGTCTTCACCAGCCCCACCCCACTACAGGCTTGGTGTAAGGACAGAAAGCAAGCAAATAACATGCTGAAAACCTGCTGGGGCCAAGTATCTGCATTCATTATCCCAGATAATCCTTTCATGTGCCCCTACCCCTATGAGGTCAGTCCCATTACCAGTCCCATTTTACAGATGAGGAAGAGCAACACAGAGAGGCAAAGTGATGTGCTCAAGATGACATACCTGGTTATTAGAAGAATGAAGACAGAAATGCTAAGTGTGAACCACGTTTTCTTTTCTTCACTAGGGGATATGAAGTCCTTGTCACCATAAAAGCTGATTTTTATTAAGTTCTGACTGTGGGTTAGGCCCCATGCTGGGCACTGGGCAATCGTCCCTGTGTCCATCTGAATACGGTCTTGTAAGGCAGGTATTCTCATTGTCCCATTTCAGAGATAAGGAAACCCCAGGTTTGTAGAGATAACATAACTCGCTAAAATGCCATACATCCAGGGCGGCACCTGTGGCTCAAAGGAGTAGGGCATCAGCCCCATATACCAGAGGTGGTGGGTTCAAACTCAGCCCCAGTCAAAAAATGCAAAAAAAGAAAAAGAAAATGCCATACATCCAGCTAGGTAAGTGGTAACTTGGCCAGGATTTGGAGCCAAGTCTGATGGACTCCAGAGCCACTGCTCATACACACTTGTCTGGGTAAGGTCAGAGAGGGGGTTAGGAGGATCCAGTAGGCATGGAGCTCAGTGGTTTGATTTCCTCCTAGAATGGATACCATGAAAATGTCAAAAACAAGGTCACAAGTGCTATGCTAGGGGTGGTCAGCAATTGCTCTGGGAGCAGGAGGTTGACAGAGCCTGCAGGGGCCCTGGGTCAGGGTATAGACTATGGGCCTAGCTAGAGTGATGTTCCTGATTTACCCAGAACCTTGGTACCAGGTTACAAAGCCCCCTCCCCCAACATGAGAATACGGAGACTGGCCCCCAAAAGGCCAGTGAAGCCCTGTCTTCCTGGTTCCCAATGTTCTAACTTGTGCTCCAGAACCAATGTGCTGGGAACTAATTACCCCTCCAGATCCCCCAGTGTTGTAAAAGGGGGGCAGAGTCCCTTCCATTCCTCCCAGGCCTTGTGAGCCCAGCATCAGAGGCAGGAAATGAAGAAGAATTTGCGATCTAATTGAGCTGGCGGGGGATTAGGCAGCAGAATGCAATTACAGGGGCTGGAGCAGGGCCAGGGGCACTGACACCCCAAGATGTGACCTGGCACAGGTGACAGGGCCCAGTCAGTCTCTGGCCAGAAACGCCCGACTTGGGATTGGTTGGGAAGATGGGTAGAGGCAAGGGCTAAAACCTCAGCATACATAAGATTGCAGGGTTCCAGCACATGATACCCAAAAGCAAGAAGTTTTCCTGGGAATTCTCCCCTGGAAAACAGCCCTGTGGGCTCTCGTATGGAGACTAGGCAGACAGACATACATCTCTCACAGCCTCTATTCATGCACATACATGCATATCTTCACACTCCCAGGTAAACCCTGAATAACCATGTTCACCTGTGTTGGGGCAGCATTCCCAAATGGCAGACACATAGCTCTGGTCCTTTGCTGCCACTGGCTCCACCAAAGTGGAGCCCCCACCGCCAGCACTCATGACCTTAAAATCCTTTTATTCCTGTAATCACAGGCTGCCATCGCTGTGGATACACGCTGTCACCCCGGCCCCAGCCTGTCTCCCTCTGCAGCTTCCAAAACTCCCAGCAGGCAGGCAGACAAGGAAGCTGGCCAGTTACTGCTTGGGGGCAAGGGCAGGAGTGGGGGCATCAGGTAGGAGAGGTTCAATTCTCCATATAAGCTACACACGCTGAGGGCCTCAAACAACCAGAAAGACTCAGAAAGACAGGCTGGCAGATGGAAATATAGCAAGAGATGGGACACATAGCTACCAGCCACCAAAGACAGACCACTGCCCACACAGCTCAGACGTGCACATTTCCACATTCACATGCACATGTTCACAATTCAGATATGCACTGCTAGGGAGTCAGACGCTCCCAGATTTATAAGCACATACAAAATAACACATATACAGAAAAATAACAAACTCTCCAAAATTCTATGCACATATAACTCAGCAAATACATACATTCCCGGATTCACACGAACATATCCAACTTTCAGCTACACAGTCTCAGATTCACAAATGCACATGTACACATACAATGAAGATCCACACATTTCCAGATCCACAGATACATGCGCTGATTCATAAACTCATGTATGCTCAGCCTCCCACACCCTAAGACAGACATTTAACAGAGATTCACAGACATAGATACACAACCTACAGACACACATGTCCTGAGTCATACATAAGCACGCACCATCACCCAGATTCCTACATCTGAGACCAACAGACCAGTGCCCACACAGCCTCATCTGTCAGCTGACACTGCCTCTGGCTCTAAGGGGTAGATGGACAGTTGGAGATTCCTGGGTCTTTGAGGGGGCAGTCCTTTCTCATTGCCCAAAGCCTGGGAGGGTGGGCTCAGCATTGAGGGGAGGTAAGGGGGGTAAGAGAAAGCAGAAAAAACTTTAGTGGGATATTCTTGTTGGGCAGTAGCGCGTGAGTAACAGGGGAAGCTTTTTGTGGTCTGGTGAGTTCCAGCTATGAGTGAGAGTTTAACTATTAATACACTTAATCAAGGACACTTCACACACACATACACTACCACACATACAGGGCTAGGGTAGGACCAGGTGGTGGGGGTAACAGAGACAGCACCCTAGAAAAAAAGGTAAAGCCCCAATCAGGGCCCGGGGGGCGTGGAAAGGGGAGGGGCTTCAACGGGCAGGCCTCTAGAACAGTGTGATTCATTTCTGCACCCCCAGAAGGGTGGGGTTTGATACACAGCAGGTGCTCAACGAATAAATGAATTACATATAAAGAATGGGCAATAACAACTAATAACAAGCCATCCTTGATCAATTAAGGCATGCCCCTGAGCACCACGATTGAGGAGTTAATTTTGACTAAATGATCAACCCACCATACAGGGAGCTCTGGGAAAGCAGGTCTGGGTCTGACTCTGGCTCACCCTTTATGCCCCCATTCCTCCACCCACCCTGCACCCAGATGACCTCAGTCCAGTCCATATCCCTCCCCACTTCCTAGAGAGCCCCTTATCTCTGTTAATCTCCCATAAAAATAACTACATAGGACCCTAAAGAAAGTAGGGTACTTAATTCCCAGAGACTTGGATTTTTTTAACCAGACGCAACACTGTCCCCATACTATCAACAGGCCTGTTTCACATTTGCCAAATGGGAAGGAAGACAGCAAAGAGCTGTAAAGAGGCAGCAAGAGTTGTGGGTCACAGGGGGAACCCATGTACTTTGGATGCAGAATCCTACCCTCCCTTTCACCCTTCCAGTCCAGCCCAGCCTGGCTTGGCCCGGCCCAGCCCAGCCCAGCCGGGTGGACATTCCAGGCCTCACGTGATAAAGACGAGGCCACTGGCCCTCGGGTAAGTCAACAGGCTCTGTCGCTGGAGAGATAGGAGGCCCCGGCCAGGGTCACCTGCTGAGCCTGGAAAACAACCGGCCCAAATATACATAAATAAGGCACCAAACGACAGCCAGCCAGCTAGGGGTCTGTCTTTGCAGAGGCTCACCTTGGAAAGGGAAGTGGCATGGAAAGGGAGGCTAAAACTTCCCTAGGGGCTTCCCTAGGAGAGACTCAGCTCCTGCCAGGACTAGAGGTGGGGGTGGGGTGGGGGGTTGTTCTGGTGTTCTACCAGGCTCCCCAGCGTTGACAAAGAACTTAAGAGGCCAACCTCTTTCAGCTGTTTCCACCTCTTCCCAGGGCAAAAATCAAACCATCACCCCCTCTCATCCTCCCCAAAGAGAGAGGACAATTTCCGTTCTGGGACGGGGGTGACAGCTGCAGAGCGGGCCACTCCCAACCCCTACCTCCCCACAAGCTTCAGCTCGACTCTCAGCTAGGGAAACTGTTAAATCAACACTACGCAATTAGGGGTAGGTAGTGCCCGCTTGAGTCTCCCCGCAGGGCTCTCAAAACCGGGTTTGGAGAGGGGCTTCGGGTCCCAGTTCCTTGGTTTCCAGTGGCGGTTGGAACCCACAGGTACGGGCGTCTTTCAGTAAAGAGATCAGGTCAAGCTTAGGCCAGTAGGCCCCCTCCCCCAAAACATCTCATTTATATGCTTCCAATCGCAAGGACGGGCACCCGTAACCCCTGCGGGCTGGGGCAGCAGAGGTGGCGCCGGGCGTTCAAATCGCGCTCCAAACAAGTCCGCGGCAACCGCGCTCGCAGCCCCCGCCAGGCGGCCCCAGCGGAAAACTTGAAAGGGACTCTGTTTGCCGGCGGCCCTGGGGCGGCTCCGGCGGGGGCGAGGGCTGACCGATCACATTCGCCCCCCTCTCCAGCGCTTCCTGAGCAAAGGCGTGGGGGGTGGAGGGCTAGCCCACCACAAATCTAAGCGCTCCTAGCAGCGCCCGCTGATCATGGAAAGGCGGGGATCAGAAGGCTGGTCCTCCAGCCACCCCTACAGCTCCCCCATCTAAAGACGCGACTCGGACCACCCAGATTCCGGGGGGCAAAGCAGAATGTGACTGCTAAACCTTCAGACTCCTGTTACAAGAGACTTGAAGAAGAGGGTCTTATTGAATAAGTCAATACAGAACCCCCAAATTTACTGGTGTTTCATTGCAGCCCATGGCACGAGCCCAACTCCGCTCGCCCATTCCTATTCCCAGGGAATAAAAAAGAACAAAAACAGATCTTGCTCATTCATTGGGCACTTCAAATCTTCTGACAGATCTTGAAAGTGGCCCCCCATTTAAAAACTGGGGTCGCTTACTTCTGTTGATCCTACAAATAAACAAAGCCAGGCGCACCTCGCCGGAAAGCAGCCCATTCTGGGCCAGGACAACTTCCCCTGGTCAGAAAATTAACACATTCCTTTCGCAGCGGTTCAACCCCTCACTCAGCTCCCGGAAAGCGAAGCGCGTGGGGGTCGAGCCGAACTTCAGGGTTAAATTTGGGGCCAGAGCAGAGTGGCTGGCAAGCGCCTGGGACGCCCGCCTCCCACAGCTCCGCAGCTAGAGCAACACCCCCATTCTCCTTCCCTGGCTTTGCACGCTGTTTGGCCCACGCGGGGCTCGAGAGACAGCCCATAAGACTCCCAAAGGTTGGGGAGGGAAGAAGAGAGAGGCCGCAGGGCCCCGTGGTGGTGGGGGCGACACTTTGACGGAAAAAAAAAAGGTCAAACTTGATCAGCCCGCCAGGCACCCTGAGGGCAGCGGGGGCGAGAAGCCGGAGGGGAAATGCAGAAGTGGCCGCCGACTCTTCCGAGAGGTGGGGGAGGCTGAGCCACGCGTGGTCAAGGGTGCTCAGAGCAGTTACCGTAGCCCCTAACGCAGGGCTGCTCGTCGGGTGGGGGGGCCGTGCGCGCCGGAGATCTCCTAGCAGCCGCCCCCGCAGGCGGAGCGTCCGCCCAACGCCGAGAGGTGAGGACCCCAAGAGTTCGCCGCCCCAACGCCCGCGAGCTCCAGTAATGGGGGGCGGCACCTCACAGGGAGAGCCCCAGCCCCCCTCCACCGCGCCCAACCCGCCGTCCTCGACCCTAAAACCCCTCTTTTTGTCTGAACTCAGTGATCTGCGACCGAGTATACTGCGGCTTGGGAAGGATTGGGTATAGCAGCAGCCACCGAGCGATCACCAGTGCTACGTCTCCCAAGCTCCGGGGCTCCGCGGCTCAGGCTGAGGGTGCCCCCCACACCTACCAAACACGGACCCCTCCTTCCCAGTCTCTGGTTCTCCGCACCTGAACTTTGGGGAACCCGCGCCGCCAAACTTTCCGCCGACTCGCACCGAACTCCGGCCCTGGCCGCGCACCGAACCCCGGGGGAGGAGAGGGAGGGAGGAGGAGAAGGGGAGGGGGCCGGACTCCGGGGGGGTCGAGGGAGGGCCGTGGCCCGACACCTACCCGCTCTCCGAGTCGTCCAAGCCGCCACCGCCGCCGTCGCCGCGAGGCCGAGGGGGAGGGGCGGGGCGGGGAGCTGCGCTCCGCTCTGGGCACCGCCGCCGCGGTGCGCTCCGCTCCAGCCGCCAGCCGTGCTCGGGTCCGGAGCTGGAGTCGCGCCGCCGCGGCTGGCCCGAGGCGGGGAGGGGGGGGAGCCTGCAGCACCTGCCCCTCCTCCCCCTCCCCGCGGCCCAAATTAAAAAACAACAAAAAGCAACTAATCACCCCCGAGCGGAGTGCGGCGCGGCGGGCGGAGGGCTCTGCGTGCGGCGCCCGGACTCAGCGGGCGGCGCGCATGGTTGGGCGCGGGCTAGGCAAGGTTGGGACGGAGGGCCTGGTTTCGGGGGGGTGGGTGAAGCTCAGTCGCTCTTCTCGTTCGCTCGGGCGCCTGCTCTTGCCGCCACCGCCGCCTCTGCTGCCGCCAATGCCGTCGCCTCTACATCCCAGCTCAGGCTCCGCCGCCTCTGCCGCCGCCACCGCGCGCCCGCCCGGGCAGGAGCTCTGAACGCTGCCCGGGGGCTGCCGGCAAAACCCGGACCGGACTAGACGCTCCCTCCTCCTTCTCCTCCCCCCCCTCGGCTCCTCTCCCTCCTCCCGCCGCCTCCCTCACAGCGCAGATCTGGCCACTTGGACGCCGCAAGCTCTGAGGCCGGAGCCGCAGCCGCTGCGCCTCCAGCTCCTTACGCCCTGAGGAGATACTCTCAGGCTCAGTTCCCTTGCGCGCCCACTCTTTAGCTTTTTTCCACAACTTTACAAAAAGAAGAAGACATCCCTCCTTTGGGGAAGGGTGACTGAGCTTTAAGACGCACCTTCTGGGAAAATCTGCCCGCTCTTCAGCGAGGCAAGAGGCTTCGAGAGAGGGTTTCGCTGCGCCACCAGATCAAGTGCGCGGCTGAAGGGATTCCTAACTGAGGGCTCTTGGAATTAGACGCTTGTTCAAAGACCCCACCCTTGTCAGGCTCAGTGAGCACTAGGTGTCCAGGAGAAAAGGGAAAGGTCTGCAGGAGATTCCTGCCCCCATTTCACAGATGAGGAAACTGATTAAAGAAAGGTTCCTTTTTCTTTTTTCCCCTACGCAGGCGCCAGTATAAACTCCGAGTCCTGGGGCTAAAGCGACTTGTACATTGTGGTGCCCTGAGACCGTGAATTACCAAACCAAGAGCCTGAGAGAGAGTGCAGCCCTCAATAGATATTGGCTGAAAGAGAAAAAAACCTCAGCCTCACTGGAATAGGCGAACATGAGGACAGATTTGGGCCGCACAACCTCGCTTTCTTTCTTTCTTTCTTTCTTTTTTTTTTTTTTTTTTTTGAGACAGAGCTTCAAGTTGTCCCTCTGAGTAGAGTGCAATGGCATCAACAGCTCACAGCAACCTTCAAGTCCTGGGCTCAAGCGAGTCTCCTGCCTCAGCCTCCCAAGTACCTGGGACCACAGGCGCCCACCACAACGCTTGGCTATTTTTTGGTTGCAGCCGTCATTGTTGTTTGGCGGGTCCAGGCTGGATTTGAACCTGTCACCTTAGGTGTATGTGGCTGGCACCTTAGCCATTTGCGCCACAGACGCTGAGCCCCAACCTGGCTTTCTATGCTGATCCAATGACTGCAAATATCTTCTTCACCACCCCAGGGATCCACAAAGCGAGCCCCAGACTCATATAATCTCAAACTGCATATGAAGTATGAGAAAGTAGAAGTAGAAGTTTTCTTCAGTTATCTGGAAATCGAAGGGACCAGTTTGTGCAGCAAGGCAGATCCTCCTCATTGAGGCAGAGAAAACTGCACCCTCAGACATGACCCAGTGAAGGAAGGGGACAGGAGCAGGGTGGTTTGGGAAGTCTCCTTAAGGTTAAACGTTACTGCCTGAGATTGGGGCCCAGATAGCAGGCAGTTAACTACAGCAACCTCCAGCCACAGGCCTGGCCCTGGTGAACCTCCCTGCTTCCTCTCTGCTGCTTCTCTGTGTGGCCAAGCTATTTTAGAGGCAGGCCTTAGAGCTATGGGGCCTGGGTCCCCTGTGAACAACAGCTGGCACCCACCCTCCAACTATTCTATAAGTGGCTTTGGGGCCTTGACCCAGCTGGTGGTGAGGGGATGGGGGAATGTCAAAGAGCAGAACAGAGCTCAATCAGAATGTGTTACTTCTCTCCTAACCCTGACCTCTGAGGTCTCAGGAAGTGACCCCTCCCTAAACATCGTGGACACCTCCCTCCCAGACAGTTCTTGCATGACTGCTGACAAGTGTCCTCTTTTATTGTGCCAAGGAATGGTTCCCTTCAGGAGATGTTTACCCCCTCCTCCACTCCAGCAGTCTTTTCCATTTCCATCCCCCCAAACAAACATGCAAAATGAGTAAAAGCAAGGTACTTGCTATGGAAACAGTAAATGCCCCACATTATCACCCCTAAACTGCTTAAAGATAGACATTCTGGGCCATATCCTAAGTGTCAGGCACTGTGTTAGGCACTGACCATGTAAGGAAAAAGGAAGCAGAATGTTACATCTAGATGCCCCAAGATCTCCAAGCACTTAATACATCTTTACCTGCCATTTCTGGGGAAGCTGAGGCACAGACTATGAGGGAGGACTTATTCTGGGACTCACGCAGCAGGCCTCAAGATTAGGACCCAAGAAGTGAAAGTGTATCCTGGGCTCTGTGCCCATAGCTCAGTGGCTAGGGCGCCAGCCACATACACTGGGGCTGGTGGGTTTGAACTCAGCCCCACCTGCCAAACAACAATAACAACTATAGCAAAAGAATATCTGGGTGTTGTGGTTGGCACCTGTAGTCCTAGTTACTTGGGAGTCTGAGGCAAGAGAATTGCTTAAGCCCAAGAGTTTGAGGTTGCTGTGAGCTGTGACACCACAGCACTCTACTGAGGGCAACATAGTGAGACTGTCTCAAAAAGAAAGAAAAGAAAAGAAAAGAAACTGTATCCTGCAAAGCCCTGAAGCTGAGGGTCAGTGCAGAATCAGGTCATGTATGTACCCCAAAAGTTTTATGCTGGGATCCAGGAAGAGGATGGGTAATAGCTTCACTTTAGGAACTTGTTGACTATTAATTATCCACTTTTTTTTTTAGATCTCTGCCTCCATCTCCATCCCAATCGCCCTGCCCAGGAGGGCAAAGACCTAGGACCTACAGGCTACATTGGAGGAAGGCCAGGTGATCTCCATGGTGATGGCTTCTCCAGGGGAACCAGTGATGCTATATGTATGGCCCAGTTTAGAAGGCAGATCATGAAGTCTTCCCCTTCTAGAAATTTTTTTTTTATTGAGACAAAAAAAAGCTGTCCCCTCAAGCTGTCCCCCTGGGTAGAGTGCCATGGCATTACAGCTCACAGCAACCTCCAACTCCTGGGCTCAAGTGAGTCTCCTGCCTCCGCCTCCCAAGTAGCTGGGACCACAGGCACCCACCACAACACCCGGCTATTTTTTGGTTGCAGCTGTCATTGTTGTTTGGCGGGTCCGGGCTGGGGATTCGAACCCGCCACCTTAGGTGTACGTGGCTGGAGCCCTAGCCGGTTGAGCCATAGGCGCCGAGCCGTACGTCACTCTTTTAATCCCCACTGAACTAGATTCCCAGGGATGGGGCTGTCACCTAGAGTCATGCCAGGTGCTCAGGACCTATCTATGGGCTGCCTAAAGTTGCCACAGCCCTTCTCCTTTGCAAAATCCTGAGTCCTGGCTCGGCGCCTATAGCTCAACCGGCTAAGGTGCCAGCCACATACACCTAAGGTGGCGGGTTCGAATCCCCAGCCCGGACCCGCCAAACAACAATGATGGCTGCAACCAAAAAATGGCCGGGTGTTGTGGCGGGCGCCTGTGATCCCAGCTACTTGGGAGGCGGAGGCAAGAGACTCGCTTGAGCCCAGGAGTTAGAGGTTGCTGTGAGCTGTAAT
>CAUYTI010136829.1:0-11132 GCA_963575145.1 Galago senegalensis
GGGACGGTGACTGGAAAGATCACCTATATGGTCTGTCTAACAAGGGTACAAGTGAACTTTTCTAGAACTAGAGTATAAATGTTTAAACACAATAAGTAAATGACACAAAGGTCTATGTTAACCAGTTTGATGAAAATATTTTAAATTGTATATGAAAACACTACACTGTGTCCCATGTTTGCATTAATGTACACAGCTAATATTTAAAAATAAAAAACAAACAAACAAAAAAAAAACAGAGTCTCTAGTCTCAGGAACACAAAATGCAGATGATGAAAACGAGGAGGTTCTAGGAGAAATTTGGGAGGTTTGGATTGGTGAAAGGAATAAGTGCTTCAACTATATCTACTGCTTTATTTAAAAAAATGTAATAATGGCTCGGCGCCTATAGCTCAACCGGCTAAGGCGCCAGCCACGTACACCTAAGGTGGCAGGTTCGAATCCCCAGCCCGGACCCGCCAAACACAATGACGGCTGCAACCAAAAAATAGCCGGGCGTTGTGGCGGGCGCCTGTGGTCCCAGCTACTTGGGAGGCGGAGGCAAGAGACTCGCTTGAGCCCAGGAGTTGGAGGTTGCTGTAAGCTATAATGCCATAGCACTCTACCCAGGGGGACAGCTTGAGGCTCTGTCTCAAAAAAAAAAAAAAAAAAAATTGAAAAATTAGCTGGGCAGGGTGGAGCCTATGGCTCAGTGAGTAGGGCGCCAGCCCCATATACCAAGGGTGGTGGATTCAAATCTGGCCCTGGCCAAACTGCAACAAAAAATAGCAGGGCATTGTGACAGGCACCCAGCTACTCGGGAGGTTGAGGCAAGAGAATCGCCTAAGCCCAAGAGCTGGAGGTTGCTGTGAGCTGTAACACCACAGTACTCTACCAAGGGCAACAAAGTAAGACTCTGTCTCTAAAAAAAAAAAAAGAAAGAAAAGAAAAATTAGCTGGGCATGCAAAAAAAAAAAATAGATACTGTTCATCATTAAGGGAATAGATAAATAAAATATTCATTACCTGATGCAGCAGTCAGTAGAAGTGAGATTTACATATAATCACATGGATAAGTCTCAAAAACATATTTTTGAATACAAAAACAATCAAATGATCTATTATAGATCATTTATATAAATTTAAAAACCTACATCATACACACCCAACAAACATGTAACTGAGTGTATTGGAAGGATATGCATCAACTCTCCTAGAGGGTGTACCTAAAGGGAAGGAAGGGAACAAGGCTCAGGGACAATAGGATTCATAATAAAGCAAACGTAAGATAGGCTTTGTTATGGACTGAATATGTTTCCTCTTCCCAAATTCATGTGGTAAAAATGGTAGCTGGAGTAGGGCCCTTTGAGAGGCCCATCTAATTGGGGTTAGATGAGGTCCTGAGGATGGGGCATTCATAATAGAATTAATGTCCTTATAGGAAGAGATACCAGTAGTTTATGCTCTTGTGTGCCACCACCCACCCACCCACTCTACCCCAATAATGTGAAGACACAGCAAGAAAGGGGCTGCCTGCAAGACAAGAAGAAAGATCTGACCAGAAACTAACCATGCTAGCACCCTGATCCTGGACTTCCAACCTCCACTCAGTCTATGGTATTATGTTATAATAGTCTAAGCAGACAAATACAGGCCTCATCCAGATTAAAGAATATGATCAACTCAGATCTATGCATAAGATCCATTAAGAGTTGAAACATGAGCGGTGCCTGTGGCTCAGTGGGTAGGGTGCCAGTCCCATATACTGAGGGTGGCATGTTCAAACCCGGCCCCTGCCAAACTGCAACCAAAAAATAGCTGGGCATTGGGGTGGGTGCCTATAGTCCCAGCTACTAGGAGGCTGAGGCAAGAGAATGGCCTAAGCCCAGGAGTTGCTGTGAGCTGTGTGATGCCACGGCACTCTACCAAGGGCAATAAAGTGAGACTCTGTCTCTACAAAAAAAAAAAAAAAAAAAAAAAGTTGAAACACAATCTTCTTAGTAAAGTATCTCAAGAATGGGGAAAAAAGGCCAGGCACGGTGGCTCACACTTAGCATCCCAGTACTTGGGAAGCCCAGGCAGGTGGATTGCCTATCAGGCATCCTCAAACTACGGCCCGCCTAGGACACCTATCCAGCCCACTGGGTGTTTTTGCCGCTGCCGCTGTCCTGCTTAGCAGCCGACTCATCCCGGGGCTTGCAGTCCGGCCCTCTTAACAGTCTGAGGGACAGTGAACTGGCCCCCTGTTTTAAAAGTTTGAGGACCCCTGGCCTAAGCTCACAAGTTCGAGACCAACCTGAGCCAGAGCAAGACCCCATGTCTAAAAAAATGCCTGTACTCCCAGTTACTGGGGAAGCTGAGGTAAGAAGAATTTGAGCCCAAGAGTTGCTGGGTGGCACCTGTTGCTCAATGTGTAGGGTGCTGGCCCCATGTACCGAGGGTGGCGGGTTTGACCCCAGCCAAACTGCAACAAAAAATAGCCGGGTGTTGTGGCAGGCACCTATAGTCCCAGCAACTCGGGAGGCTGAGGCAAGAGAATTAGAGAATTGCCTAAGCCTAGGAGTTGGAGGTTGCTGTGAGCTGTGACACCGTAGCACTCTACCAAGGGCAACAAATTGAAACTCTGTCTCTAAAAAAAAAAACCCAAAGAATTTGAGGTTGCTGAGAGATGTAAGGCCATAGCACTCTACCAAGGGCAACCAAATGAGACTCTGTCTCAAAAAAAAGAAAATGGGGGGGGCAGTGCCTGTGGCTCAAAAGGGCAGGGCGCCAGCCCCATGTGCTGGAGGTGGCAGGTTCAAACCAGGCGCTAGCCAAATACTACAAAAAAAAAAAAAAAAAAAAAAAAAAGGAAAATGGGGAAAGAAAGTATCCACTATAGTCAATACTACTATGAAACCAATATATAAACAACCACACACCCACATGAAAGATTAAACACAAATATAGTCTAACAAGGGGGAGGGGAAAGGTGGGACAGGAGACTAGAGGAAGAAGGAGAGCAACTGGCCAGATCCCACCTAATGTACACAATGTAAGGGTGTACCACCCCTGGGTGAAAGGCTCAGCCACAACTTGAACTTTACCTTAGAACTGAAAACAATGTAACATGAACATTTGTACCCTCACATTAATTTGAAATTAAAAAAAAGATCCATTAAAAATTTTCTTAACTCATTTATGACAGAGGTTGAAATTCTTTGTCTTAAAAAAAAAGTCTCAAAGCTGTCACCTCCACAGCTGTAGAGTGCTGTGGCATCATAGCTCACAGTGACTTCCACCTCTTGGGCTTAAGTGATCCTCTTGCCTCAGTTTTTCTATTTTTAGTAGAGATGGGGTCTCGGTTTTTGCTCAGGCTGGTCTTGAACTCATGAGCTCAATCAATCCACCCGCCTTGGCCTCCCGGAGTGCTAGGATTATAGGTGTGAGCCACCACATCCAGCCTAGAGGTTGAACTTTTAAATTTTTTGTGTGAAATTCATATATGTTACCTAGAAAAAAATCAAGGAACAAGAATTTGATAGAGAAAAAAAGTTTTCTATATTCCATTGGTCTGTGGTATTCCAAAAATGTAGTACTAGGTAAAACCTCTGCTATATTGTATATGATGTATAAAATCATGTTTCTTATCTCAGGAGGTGGTGACACCTGCTATTAAGTGGATTATTCAACAGAACTCTTCATATGTAAGGAAATATCACATTTTTGGCATCAAAAAGTGGTGTTCTTGGGTCGGCGCCTATGGCTTAAGTGGTTAAGGTGCCAGCCACATACACCTGAGCTGGTGGGTTCAAATCCAGCCTGGGCCCGCCAAACAACAATGATGGCTGCAACCAAAAAATAGCTGGGCATTGTGGCGGGCGCCTGTAGTCCCAGCTACTTGGGAGGCAGAGGCAGGAGAATTGCTTGAGCCCAGGAGTTGAAGGTGCTGTGAGCTGTGATGCCACAACACTCTACCCAGGGGTACAGCTTGAGGCTGTATCTCAAAAAAAAGGAAGTGGTGTTCTTATTATATTAGCACACCAAGTTTGCTTTCCCTGTTTGACTATCACATGATTCATACCATCATAACAAGAGTCAATGTTACGCTTCTGAGAAGGTCTTCCTCTACAGCTAAGTTCTAGAGAATGACCATGAGTCTACAGATAATGGCATACTACACATCAATGAAACTCCAGAGAATCCACTGGCTTCTCATCATGTTATTTTTATTTTATTTTATCATTTTGAGACAGAGTGTCAAGCCTTTGCCCTGTGTAGCGTGCTATGGCATCACAGCTCACAGCAACCTCAAACTCTTGGGCTTAAGTGATTCTTGCCTCAGCTTCCCAAGTAGCTGGGACTACAAGCACTTACCACAACACCCAGCTATTTTTTTGGTTGCAGCTGTCGTTGTTTTAGCTAGCCCGGACTGGGTTCAAATCTGCCAGCTACAGTATATATGGCCAGCACCCTACCCACTGAGCTACAGACACTGCTCTCATCATTTTTTATGTAGCTGCCAAGCATTACTAAGACCAATTGATTCAAAACAGAACAAAAGAGGGCTTGAATATTATTTCTTTCCGTGAATTGATGCCTAATACTTATCAATGTTGCCATCAGCTCTATCTACACCTCCCATGAAATGGCTACACACTTTGATCATGTTTGGCTGCTGAAATTGGATATTCTTTTTCAGTTTCTGGTAATAACAATTGAGAAGACATAGGAGATCAATAAAAGCACCAGATGAGGCAATGATGACAACACTGTTATCATTCCATCTGCAGACAACATTGCCTATGCCATCAATGAAATAATCGAATATGCCTCATTTTTTGTTCTGAGCTACATCAGATTCCAATGGAGCTATGTCAATGCAATCCTTTCTCACTGTACCTGTTACCTCATGTCCCATTGAACTGAAGTTATCACAAAGTGCAATACTGGCTGAGCATCATGGCTCATGCCTGTAATCCTAGCACTCTGGGTGGATAGCCTGAGATCAGGAGTTTGAGACCAGCCTGAGCAAAAGCAAGACACCCATCTCTACCAAAAACATAAAAATTGGCTCGGCACCTGTGGCTCAAATGGCTAAGGCGCCAGCCACATACACCTAAGGTGGCGGGTTCAAATCCAGCCCAGGCCTGCCAAACAACAATGACAGCTGCAACCAAAAAATAGCCGGGCATTGTGGCGGGCACCTTTGGTCCCAGCTACTTGGGGGGCTAAGGCAGTAGACTCGCTTGAGCCCAGGAGTTGGAGGTTGCTGTGAGCTGTGATGCCACTGCACTCTACCCAGGGGGACAGCTTGAGGCTCTGTCTCTAAATAAATAAATAAATAAATAAAACACAAAAATTAGCTGGGCTTTGTGCAGGCTCCTATAGTCCCAGCTACTCAGGAGGCTGAGGCAAGAGGATTGCTTGAGCCTAAGAGTTTGAGTTTGAAGTTGATGTGAACTATGACACCAGGATACTCTACCCAGAGTAAGACTCTGTCTTTAAAAAAAAAAAAAAAAAGTGCAATACTGGTGAAAAAGTTATCAAATACAAAATGGTATCCTCCAGAAATACCTCACTAAAGGACAAGTGATATACCGACACTGCATTCTTTGTGTTAATATTTGGGTTTTTACCCTGATATGGCTAAAACCACCTAATGTAGCCCAGATGTGTTGCATCACACCAAATATAGCCAAACTGAATGGGCTTTTCTGTCATAAATTGTTTGCACCCATGACAAACAAAATAAGGAATCATGTATCCATCAAAGCTGAAATATGTTTCATTCAAAAAAATTTCATACAACCCTCATTGAGTGTGCTTATAAAGAGGTTGCATGGCTCGGCGCCTATAGCTCAACCGGCTAAGGCGCCAGCCACATACACCTAAGGTGGCAGGTTTGAATCTCCAGCCCGGACCCGCCAAACAGCAATGACGGCTGCAACCAAAAAATAGCCGGGCGTTGTGGCGGGCGCCTGTGGTCCCAGCTACTTGGGAGGCGGAGGCAAGAGACTCGCTTGAGCCCAGTAGTTGGAGGTTGCTGTAAGCTGTAATGCCACTGCACTCTACCCAGGGGGACAGCTTGAGGCTCTGTCTCAAAAAAAAAAAAAAAGAGGTTGCAACAGGCAGTGCCTGTGGCTCAAGGAGTAGGGCACTGGCTTCATATACCAGGGGTGGTGGGTTCAAGCCTGGCCCCAGCCAAAACTGCAAAAAATAAATAAATAAAATGAAAGCTATAACCTAATAACAGCCTAAGAATATGGGGAGGTGGGAGGGAGAGGGGAGGGAGGAAATGGGTGGAGGGAGGAGGATTGGAGGGATCACTTCTGTGGTTTATCTTACAAGGGTACAAGTGAATCTTTCTAAGAGTAGAATACGAACGTTTTAACACAATAACTAAGAAAATGACATGAAGGCTATGTTAACCAGTTTGAGGGAAGTGTTTCGGATTGTGTGTGAAAACACCACACTGTGCATTAAGTACCCCAGAAGTGCATTAATGTACATAGTTACCATTCAATAAAGTAAATAAATAAATAAAAAATAAAGAATAAAGAGGTCGCAACTTGGAAAACTTATCCATTGGGTCCAAATTTGCATTGTCAGCAACATGGAAATTAGAAAATAGGCTCGGCCACTGTGGCTCAAGTGGCTAAGGCACTAGCCACATACACCTGAGCTGGCGGGTTTGAATCCAGCCTGGGCCCACCAAACAACAATGACAGCTGCAACCAAAAAATAGCTGGGTGTTGTGGTGGGTGCCTGTAGTCCCAGTTACTTGGGAGGCAGAGGCAGAAGAATCTTGGGCCCAGGAGTTGGAGGTTGCTGTGAGCTATAATGCTATGGCACTCTACCCAGGGCAACAGCTTGAGGCTCTGTCTAAAAAAAAAAGTAAATAATAGTTGCAAAGTGTCTTGGCACCTGTAGCTCAGTGGCTAGGACCCCAGCCACATACACCAGCACTGGCAGGTTTGAACCCAGCTCAGGTCTGCCAAACAACAATGACAACAACAACAACAACAAAATAGCTGGGTGTTGTGGTGGGCGCCTGTAATCCCAGCTACTTGGGAGGCTGAAGCAAGAGAATCGCTTAAGCCCAAGAGTTTGAGGTTGCTGTGAGCTGTGACATCCCAGCACTCTACTGAGGGTGACAGTGAGACTCTGTCTCAAAAAAATAAATAAAAATAAAGCTGAGGAAAAAAAAGAATTTCTGTGGTAGCTCTCATTTTGGTGAAGAAATCATTTGGTGGTTCTGTAACTACCTGCTACAGGCTGTGAACAATTTTTGTTACTTTTTTTTTTTGGAGATAGAGTATTACTATGTCACCCTCGGTAGAGTACTGTGGTGTCCCAGCTCACAGCAACCTCGAACTCTTGGGTTCAAGTAAACTGTTGCTTCAGCCTCCCAACTAGCTGGGACTACAGGCCCCTGCCACAATGCCCAGGTATTTTTTGTTGCAGTTGTCATTGTTCATTAGCTGGCCTGGGCTGGGTTCAAACCTGCCAGCTTTGGTGTATGTGGCTGGCGCTGTAACCTCTGTGCTACAGGCGCCAAGCCATACCTTTTCCTTAATGAAGGACGTTGCTGTGTAATAGACATAACTGGAAGATCATCATCAATAGAGTCATCAGGTGCATATACAGGATCATCTGAGTCAGACTCAGAATGATAGCCGTCATGATCATGCACGATCATGATCATGACCAATAAGATATGCAGGTGCACGCAACAAAGAAGATGGCAGATTTATTGCTCCACCTTTTTCACCTCCTGAGTCCTCAGCAGAAACAGATGCTTTAGCATTTTCAGGTGGTTATATCACTACAGCACTTGCTTCTATGCTGTCATCTGTCTCTGACAGGTCAGTTATTTCATGTGAACTTAAAGAGTTTGAGGTAACTTGAGACTTGTAAAATTATTTCAACTGAATGAAGGGGAAAAGATATTAGTCCCACCAGGACTAGGGCACTTGCCTACTGCTCCCAAAATGGAACATCCAAAAATGTCAAACCCATAATTAAAACAATAAGTAGAGAAAAAATAAAAAAATTTACTAGTATAATATGTAGTACAGTAAAGTTGTATTTACCTTTCTTTGGATAATTCTTCAAAAATTCACATCATTTTTTGATAAGTTGCCAGCATGCCACTATCTATAGCAGTGACAAACTCTGTGCACCACATGGTAACACATACCCTCAGGATGCAGATATGTGTGAAAAATCAGACCTCAGTGATGACTGTGAATAGTTGGATAACTCCCATGTCACTACTCTTCCAGTAATTGAACATGAGATACAAATGCATTCATAAGATATAAATGCTTTACATAAGGTTTTGTTTCCTTCATCATTTTAGTTATTTGTCCTCTCTTGTTTTAAATACTTCCAGCTGTGAACTTCCAACTTGCTTCCTATGGATATCTATGCCAATCTTTAAACCTCAAACATGAAGGGGATGTTTACATCAATAATGACACAATCACACATGCATGTAGTACACTGAGCCTCCTACAGAAGAAATAACACCCAAGTAGATGGACAAGTAATGGGCACAGTCTTTGAGTTTTTAATTTTTTTTTTTTTTGAGGTACAGTCTCACTATGTCTCCCTTGGTAGAGTACCATGGCATCACAGCTTACAGCAACCTCCTATCTTGGGCTTAAGGCAGTGGTTCTCAACCTTCTGCAACACTTTAATATAGTTCTTCAAGTTGTCGTAATCCTTAACCATAAAATTACTTTTTTTGCTACTACATGACTGTAATTTTGCACTGTTATAAATCATAATGTAAATATCTGATATGCAGGATGGTCTTAGGTGACCCCTATGAAAGGGTGGTTCAACCCCCAAAGGGGTCGTGACACACAGGTTGAGAACTGCTGGCTTAAGGGATTCTCTTGCCTCAGCCTCCTGAGTAGCTGGGACTATAGGCACCTGCCACAATGCCTGGTTGTTTTTTGGTTGCAATTGTCATCGTTATTTAGCATGCCTGGGCTGGGCTTGAACACGCCAGCCATGGTGTATGTGGCTGGTGCCGTACTCACTGATCTACAGGCACCGCCCTTCAAGTTTTTAATTTGAAAGACATCTTGGTTTGGGTGCTGGCCACATACACTGGGGCTGGAGGGTTTGAATCCAGCCCAGGCCTGCTAAAAACAATGACAATTACAACCAAAAAAAAAAAAAACCAGCCAGGGCTCAGGGCCTGTAGCTCAGGAGCTGGGGCGCCAGCCACATATACCTGACCTGGCGGATTTGAATCCAGCCCGGGCCTGCCAAACAATAATGACAACTACAACAAAAAAAAATAGCCAGGTGTTGTGGTAGGCACTTGTAGTCCCAGCTACTTGGGAGTCTGAGGCAAGATAATCACTTAAGTCTAAGAGTTTGAGGTTACTGTGAGCTATGATACCACTGCACTCTACCAAGGGCAACATAGTGAGACTCTGTCAAACAAAAAATGAAAGAGATCTCTATAACAAATAGTGTTACCTAATTCTGTTGGGCAATCTGAGAAAACATGCTTTTCATTAAAACACACACAAATACATATATATCATTCCCTTTTCAAATGCAAAATTTAAACTAGTTACATAATGTCTAAGTATATATTCTAAGCCAAAGGAACTTTGATATTAATATAAACTATTTGGGGTTTTCCTCTCTCTCTTTCTTCTTCTTTTTTTTTTTTTTTGGTTTTATGAAAGACAGTATTTATTTTTTTATTTTTACTTTTGCAGTTTTTGGCCGGGGCTGGGTTTGAACCCACCACCTCTGGCATATGGGGCTGGTGCCCTACTCCTTTGAGCCATAGGCACCACCCTATTCTTTTTTGAGACAGAGGTTTACTCAGTCACCCTGGGGTCAAGTGCCATGGTATTATAGCTCACAGCAACCTCAAACCCAAGCTCAATCCTTCCTCTTGGCTCAGCCTCTCTAGTAGCGAGGACTAAATGCACCTGCCACAACCCCTGGCTAGCTTTTCTATTTTTAATAGAGATGGGGTCTCGCTTTGTTTAGGCTTGTCTTCAAACTCTTGAGCTCATGCAATCCACCTGCCTTTGTCCTCCCAGAGTGCTAGGATTATAGGCATGAACAACTGAGCCTGGCCCTGTTTTCAGTTTTAATTCCAGAGTATTATAAGGGTACAAACAATTATTGTTTGTTTTTAATCAT
Organism: Galago senegalensis; assembly: GCA_963575145.1. Lineage (NCBI taxonomy): Eukaryota > Metazoa > Chordata > Mammalia > Primates > Galagidae > Galago > Galago senegalensis. Next base: position 10,144 of record CAUYTI010136829.1, read on the forward strand.
TGCAAATGATTAATGTTTGCATTTGTTAGGTAAGATCCCTGTCTTAGTTGTGTCCCTAACCCAGGAGGTGTGCCATATACCCTTACATTGTGCCCACTGAGATCATACCAATCCTCCTCCCTTCTCCTCCCAACTTGAATTGAATTTTTCTCCTGTGTGGGCCTGTATTAGTCTACTGGCTTCATATTAGTATTGAATACATTGGATACTTGCTTCTACATACTTGTGATACTTTTTTCTAGTTTGTTTTGTAATATCTGTTTTTGTTAATATGAGTTTTTATTTTTTTATTGTTGGGAATTCATTGAGGGTACAGGTTATACTGATTGCATTTATTAGGTAAAGTTCCCCCTATTATTGTATCTTGCCCCCAAAAGGTGTGTCACTCACTGAGACCCCACCCCCTCCCTCCTTCCCTCTCTCTGCTCTCTTCTTCTCCCACCCCCCTCCCTCCTTCCCTCTCTCTGTTCCTTCTCTCTGCTATTCCTTTCCCCCAACCCTCTCCCTCTTTCTCTCTCCTCTCCCATCCCCCCACCCCCACCGTATACTAAGTCATTAATAGTCCTCATATCAAGACTGAGTACAGGCTCAGTGCCTATAGCTCGACCGGCTAGGGTGCCAGCCACGTACACCTAAGGTGGCGGGTTCAAGTCCCCAGCCGGGCCCGCCAGACAACAATGACGGCTGCAACCCCCAAAAAAATAGCCGGGCATTGTGGCGGGCGCCTGTGGTTCCAGCTACTTGGGAGGCGGAGGCAGGAGACTCACTGGAGCCCAGGAGTTGGAGGTTGCTGTGAGCTGTAATGCCACGGCTCTCTACCCAGGGGGGACAGCTTGAGGCTCTGTCTAAAAAAAAAAAAAAAAAAGACTGAGTACATAAGATTCATGCTCCTCCATTCTTGAGAAGCTTTACTAAGAATAATGTCTTCCATTTCCACCCAGGTTAATACAAAAGATGTAAAGTCCCCACCTTTTTTAATGGCTGAATAG
>CAUYTI010136831.1:0-13096 GCA_963575145.1 Galago senegalensis
GATGTCATATACATACATACATACTTACATTCATTTCTTTCTTTCTTTTTTTCTTTTGAGACAGAGCCTCAAACTGTCCCCCTGGGTAGAGTACTGTGGCATAACAGCTCACAGCAACCTCCAACTCCTGGGCTTAAATGAGTCTCCTGCCTCAGCCTCCCAAGTAGCTGGGACCACAGGCACCTGCCACAACGCCTGGCTCTTTTTTGGTTGCAGCTGTCATTGTTGTTTGGTGGGCCCGGGCTGGATTTGAACCTGCCACCTTAGGTGTATGTGGCTGGTGCCTTAGCCACTTGAGCCACAGGTGCCAAGCCATTTCTTTCTTTCTTTAAAGAAGTCTTATGGCAGCTCTTCTTGCTTAGGATCTCTCCTAATAGAGGAGGTTTGTGAAACTCTGCAGTGTTACTCCTTTGTATTCTCCTAGGATTTAGTAACTCAGATTGTCAGGGTATGACCTATTCTCTTTATTTACTTCTTCAATTTATGGTAGCTAAAGGAATCTTGACATACATATGATGGAAATATCTATTTAAGTAGATTCTGAGTGGTTTGGGAGGTGATCCTACAGGTCATTCAGGGTTGGGGTGGAATTGTGGTCACAGCCCTTCCCTGCTCAACTTGTTTGCTATGTAGGGCAACGATTCTTGACCTCTTTGGGTTTATAGACTTTACTGAAGTGTTAGGAGGAATGTTGGAAGCAGCTGTCAGTGCTTTCTGCCATCCTTTTCTATCTGGGAAATGGAGACCTGGAGATGCATTACAGTCTTTTAAAACCAACTTCATTTTTTTATTGATACTATCTTGAGAATTCTGATCATGTGGGAAATTCAGAAAAGCTTGGAAGGTCATAGGTACTATTATTAGTAATTATAGAATATTTCCCCTAAAGTAATTAAGAGTTTTCTTTATGATCTGCATATGCGTAACGTAATGATACTTGTTCTCTGGAGAACCGAAGAGGCTTAAAGTACAGAACTAGAACTGGAGCATAAGTAATTAAAGCTAAACTAATATATTATAATTCTGATTTGTCATATTTTAAGATCTCTTGCCCTTAATAAGGTATGCTAGGATAAAGAGACTAGAAGACATCATTTATTAAGATTTTCCTGTTTAGTTATACTTTGGTTTTTGCATTATCAGAAATTTTCTGATTTTTTTATACTTTAGATAAAGAGCTGTATGCAGTGAGTGGATTAGGGTTTATCTTTATATATTTTATGATTTCTTGACTATGGATGAGGAAATTAAACTTCCAAATGCCATTAGCTGTACAGTGTTTTGATTTGGTATTTGTATTGGTTGTCTAAGGTAATTCAAATCCAAAATTCTCTGTCCTGAAATGATCTTGTTAGAAATTATTTTGGCCTTTGAAATATGTACGTTTAACTCATTCATTCAGCAAGTATTGACAGGTGGTGTATTGTGCTCCTTACACTTTCCAGGGAGCTGAGACTGCAAAGATGACTAAAGTGTTGTTGTCATAGAGGAAATAATTACAACTGATGAGATACATATAAATAATTATGTGGTATGATAAACGGTAGAGGAGGGATATAAATCATGTAAGTGTTGTGTAAGCACTGTAGAGGGAGTGATTGACTCTTTTTGGGACAGTTAGAGAAGTTTCTTGATGAGTTAATGGATTAATGGGTTATCAGAGTGGGACTGATAAAAAGAGAAAGACAGAGCATGCTCAGCCTTCTTGCCATGTGATGCCTGCTCTGCTTTAGGACTCTGCAAAGAGTTTCCACGTGTAAGAAGGCTCTCATCAAATGCTATTTATTGACCTTGAACTACTCAGCCTCTATAAGAAATAATTTTTCTTTATAAATGGTCTAGTTTCAGATATTCTGTGGTAAGCAATGGAAAATGGACTAAGACATAGCTCATGAAGCAGCTTCTGCTAGGTTTTTTTTTTTTTTTATTGAATGGTAACTATGTACATTAATGCACTTCTGGGGTACAGTGTGGAGTTTTCACACACAATCCGAAACACTTCCATCAAACTGGTTAACAGCTTCTGCTAGTTTTAAACTTCTGCAGCTTTCTCACCTTTCTAATCCTTCAAAGAGTTAGTTAGGAACTGCTCTGGATTGGGCTTTGTTTTAAGGGAATATTGGACTGGTTTGATCGTCTATCCAGACAACTAACATTTTCAGTATGTCAGAAATAAAGCTGTTTAGCTTTCTTATCATTTGTGTGTTCACTGGAGTTGTACTTTTCATTTTCTTCAAGAACTTCTCCTTTGGCTCAGCGCCTGTAGCTCAGTGGCTAGGGCACCACATACTGGAGCTGGTGGGTTCAAACCTAGCCTGGGCCTGCCAAACAACAATGACAACTACAACCAAAAAGAAAAAATAGCCAGGTATTGTGGCAGGTGCCTGTAGACCCAGCTACTTGGGAAGCTGAGGCAAGAGAATCACTTAAACTCAAGAGTTTGAGGTTGCTGTGAGTTGTGACACCATAGCACTCTATTAAGGGTGACATAGTGAAACTGTCTTTAAAAAAAAAACAAAAACAAAAAAACCTTCTTTGCATTCACAACTTGGCTGTTTGGTATAAGAGGCCTAACTTTTGGCCTCTCTCACCTTTTGACAGCCTTTTGTAGTAAGCTTAATCATTTTGATTATAGCTGTCGATTTAAAGAGACATACAACTTTTCCATCTTATATAGACATGTTTTGTGGTGCCCCAAAACAATTACAATGGTAACATCAGTGATCACTAATCACACAGCACCCTAACAGATATATTAATAATGAAAAAGTTGAAATATTGTGGGAATTACCTAAATGTGACACAGACACAAAGTGATCAACATGGTGTGGGAAAATGGCACAGATAGACTTGTGTGTGGCAAAGTTGCCACAAACCTTCATCTTAAAAAAAAGTCTGCAAAGCACAATAAAGTGAAATACAACAAAATGAAGTAAGTATGCATTTACCTTAGTATAGCTTGAAAGTTTTTCAAATTCTGTGTATTATCTTAAGAATTCATGTGAATTTTGTATTTCAACTGCCATTGTCACAGTCCTTTCAGATGGACACTTTTGACAGGATTAGGCGGGTATGTTTTAGACCATTTTACCAAATCCCTCTTCTGATCACCCCTGGGCTTGATAAGGGCTTCTGACCAGTGGATAGTCATTGTAGTAGACAGACCATTACAAAGTGAGGTTAATTTGTTTGCTTCAAATCTGGACTCCACATTTAATTATCTATATTAATTAGAGCAAATTATTTAATCCTTTGATTGTATTCTTTCATTTGTAAGGTGAGAATACAGTTGGTTCAGTGATTATTGTGAACATAAAAAGATAACTAATATGGCTGGTACTGATTGGTTTATAGTAGGCATTGGTAAATAGTAGTCATAAAATAACTGCTATTTGTGGGTAGTAACTTATTCTCAGCAAATTAGACCTTGAATGTATGTTTAAATCTGTAAAAATTACAACTGTTACACTAAACCCATAGCATATGATAGTTGTTACATTTCCAGATTTTGTTGTTAAAAATAGAAAACATGTTTCTTTGAACACATATTGCTTCTTTGACCTACTCATTTCATGAAAACAGAAGGCTCCAATTGCCTTTATGCTGATGTGCTCTGAATTAACAGACTTGACTGTGCATAAGAACATTATACAAATGCCAGGAATAGGTTTTGATTTTCCTGTGAGAATGGAATCTCAAAAATATTCAGCATATATTTTTGGGGAAGAAGTGTATGGGTCAATAGCACTAGTGAACACCTGTTTCTCTTAGGTATTTTAAATGTTATTTGAATAGGAGCTTTTAAAATTGTATATATTTCAGGTGTAAAACTTGATGTTTTGATAATATGATTACTACAGTGAATTAGGAACTTTAACTTTGAGCCAGCGTATCAATATTGTGAAAAGAAAGTTATATCAGGATGTAGCAAAACATACAGAAAGCACTGACTTGACTTAAACTCTGTATGAGAGACCTTGCACAGTTATCCTTTAGTGAGTATTTGTTGACCGGCCTCTTGCTGTACATTCATTTACTCAAATGCATTAATGGAGATCTTAAGGTACTTAAGATTTGAATACATAAAGTAGGATAGTCCCTTTACCTGTGAAATGATGTATATGTTTAGTTGTCTTCAGTCTGATGCTAGAAGTTATAATAAGGGGCTAGGATTTCTGGTACTAAATTATGATATATTTTGGGGATAGAATTCTGGGGTTTTTCTTGGAGCAGTTATTGTTTACTGATTTGATTTTAAACATGTACATGAAGAAAGCCATGCAAATATGTGGCTTTTTGAGTTTCCTAAATTGTCTGTGTCAAGTTTATTTTCATTATTCTCTCTCTCTCTTTTTGTTTTTTTGAGACAGTCTCACTTTGTTGCCCTTGGTAGAATGCGGTGATGTCATAGCATACTGCAACCTCAAACTCTTAGGCTTAAGTGATCCTCTTGCCTCAGCTTCCTGAGTACAGGACTACAGGCTAGTTTTTCTATTTTTTAATAGAGATGGCAGTCTTGCTCTTGCTCAGAGTGTTCTCAAAGCAATCTACCCGCCTAGCCTCCCAGAGTGCTAGGATTACAGGTATGAGCCACTGTGCTCGGCCTTCCTTGTTCTCTTGATAGAACAAATTGAGATATATCTTTGGCTTATAGAAATTTAATGTAATTTGACAAGATTATGACCCATTGGTGAGGTCTCATCCTTTTATATTTTTATTTTATTTTATTTTTTTGAGACAGAGTTTCCCTTTGGTAGAGTGCTTTTGCATCGCAGCTCACAGCAACTTCAAACTCTTGGGCTTAAGCAGTTCTCTTGCCTCAGTCTCCCGATTAGCTGGGACTACAGGTGCCTGCCACAGTGCCCAGCTATTTTTTGGTTGTAGTTGTCATTGTTGCTTGGCAGCCTGGGCTGGATTCTAACCTGTCAGCTCTGGTGTGTGTGGCTGGTGCCCTACTTATTAATAAGTATTTTATTATTTTGCTTCTATTATAAATGGGAGTACTTTCTTAATTTGTTTTTTTTGTTTTTTATCAAAACTAAAGCTTTTGTTTTTTAAATTTTTTTAATTAAATCATAACTATATACATTAATGCATTTATGGGGTACAATGTGCTGACTTTATATACAATTTGGAATGCTTACATCAAACTGGTTAACATAACCTTCACCTCACTTACTGTGTTAAGACATTTATACTCTACACTTAATAGATCTGACATGTACCCTTGCAGTATGGTACATGTCATGGTCCCACCAATTACCCTCCCTCTTCCCCTCCCCTTCCTCTTCTCTTCCCTCCTTCATCCTGGGCTATACTTGTGTTTTATCTTTCATATGAAAGTGTGGTGCCGGGTGAATTAGCTGGCAACTTATACAAGATTGAAACTGGACCCATACCTTTCACCATTAACAAAAATTGACTCTCACTGGACAAAAGATTAAAAGATAAACTTAAGACATGAGACTATAAAGATACTTGGTGAAAGTGCAGGAGAAACACTTGAAGAAATTGGCTTGGGAAAATACTTTATGCAGAGGACCACCCCTGGGCAATTGAAGCAACACCAAAAATATATTACTGGGATCTGATCAAACTAAAAAGCTACTACACAACCAAGAACACAGTAAGTAAAGCAAGCAGACAGCCCTCAGAATGGGAGCCCTCAGGTTATGTCTCTAACAAAGGTTTAATAACCAGAATCCACAGAGAACTCAAATTTATTAATAAGAAACGAGCAAATGATCCCATTTCATTGTGGGCAAGAGCTTTGAACAGAAGCTTCTCTGAAGAAGACAGCCACATAGCCTATAGACACCTGAAAAAATGCTCATTTTTAATCATCAGAGAAATGCAAGTAAGAACCACTTTGAGATATCATGTAACTCCAGAAAGAGTAGCCTACATAACAAAAGCCCAAAACTACAGATTTTGGCATGGATGTGGAGAAAAGGGAATGCTTCTGCACTGCTGGTGGAAATGCATGCTAATACGTTCCTTTTGGAAAGAGGTTTGGAAAACACTTAGGTATCTAAAAGTAGACCTGCTGTTCAATCCTGCAATTCCTCTACTAAGTATATATATAAAATACCAGAAATCACTTTACAACAAAGATGTTTGCACCAGAATGTTTATTACAGCCCAAGTCTTAATTGCCAAGTCATGGAAGCAGCCCAAGTGTCCATTGACTCATAAGTGGATTAATAAATTGTAGTATATGTATACCACGGAATATTATACAGCCTTAAAAAAGATGGAGACTTTACCTCTTTTATGTTTACATGGATGGAGCTAGAACATCTTCTTCTTAGTAAAGTATCTCAAGAATGGAAGAAAAAGTATCCAGTGTACTCAGTACCATTATGAAACCAATATATATAATCACCCACACTTTCTTATGACAGATAAAACACAACTTTTATTTTTTTAACTTTTATCATCATTACCATAAACATCAGATGTTATTAAAGTTGTGACATAATAACTAAGAAAATGACATGAAGGCCATGTTAGCCAGTTTGATGGAAATATTTCAAATTGTATATAAAAACAGCACACTGTACCCCATGACTGCATTAATGTACACAGCTATGATTTAATAAAAAAATGATAAAGTTGTGTGCCAGGACTTTATGAAAGGCTGATAATATTTAGCATGTTATGCACAAATTACTTAAATGACATGTGTAAATTAATTTAAGGTGTTAAGAGGAGCTTTAACTCATAGGAGGAAAGTTATTTGCTGAAATTTAAAAAAAGTGAAGTTCAGATACAGAGTTAGCTACTCTGATTTCTGGGTTGATTATCATGGAAACAGTTTCTCCTTTGTAAAGTTTAGCTTAAAAGTGGTAATTTTGATATAAAACACTTGAGTTTTTATCTGAATTCCTTTGTTCAGAAGGAAAAACCCAAAAGTCTCCAGTTATCACTAAAAATTGTCATAAAATTCTCTACTGAATTCTCCAGTTGTGTTTTTAATACACAGCTAGATACTTTTTGTCATCCTTTTTACCTAAGGCAAAAAATGAGCATGAGTCAGAAGGCAGAGGATTACCTTGTTTGCCTTCAGCTGAGAATGTGTGCCAGGTGACTTCAGTGTTTTGGCACTGTACCTATCTGTAAACGACTGCAAAAAGGCTGCAAATATTGATGTTTGAGGTTCTAAATAAATTTTAGTGAGTAGGGAACTTAACAAATGTGGAAACTGTAAATAATACCAACTATTTACTAATTGTGAAGGTGAGAAATTTAAATATGTATCTTTTTTTATTAGGATTTTTGTTGGTAGTCTATTGTTTTGGCCCAAGTTATTATTATCTAGTTTCATATAAATCAATTACATTGAATCACCTAGTGATTTCAGCTTTGTACTGTGTAATTGATTTTATTGTTTATTCTTAGTTCCTTACAGAGTTAACTTCCCTATCCCCGAGTATTTGTATTTGTCTTTAAATTTTGGCTCTCTCTGGGACATATATTTAGGTAATTATTTTCAGGAAGAGTATATCATATGAGTGATCTAATTTCTGAGTTCTTGGTCAACTAAGAAGGACCTGGTCATGTACATGTATTGACATTGGATTCTTAGGTTTTGATCTTTCTGTTTTTCCCTTGGAAAGTTAAAGAATTGATGTAGTATTTCGTTTTTAGTAACTTTTAGTTTTCCAGAGGAAAAGGTTAAGTTTGAGATTAACTTGATTCTTCCCCACCCATCTTCTCTCTTTTCATCTCTGTAAATAATTCTTTTTTATTTCCTATTTTACTATGAGACTTAAAAATGTATTTTTACCAGGCTATATATATCTAGATGTTGGCATGTTTTAATTAATTTTTCTTTTATGCTTAAGTCTATAGATATTCAGATTCAGATCCAGATTTTCCTTCAGTTTAGAAAAATTTCCTTCTAATATCTTTTTGGAAGACAGAAGATAGTGGTTAAGAACACAAACTGAGGAACCAGATTATTTGATTTCCAGTTCCTACGATGAGACTGGTGACTTTGGGCAAGGTTCTTGACTTTTATGTGCTTCAGTTTACTCATCTGTGAAATGGGGGCAATAGTAGACCTAGCGATTAATACGTGGCGTATTTTAAGAATTCTTCTCTATCATAATGGTCTTTTGTATTATTTTTCTCACTTCACTACTTTGTTTTCTTTTTGTGTAATTACTGTCTATTTAGATTTTCTCTTTTGGATCTGATCGTAAATCTCTTTCCTTAGCATTTATATTTCTTAATTCTTTTATTCTTTCTGGGAAACATTTTTTAATTGTTAAATCATTTTTCTTAATTTGATCAGAAAAGTAATATTAATCTGACCAGATTAAGATGCTGGGCAGATCTGCTGTGGTTTTCATTTAGCAATCAAGTTATTTTGTTTCTGCAGTTTCTCTGAATCTGAGATTCTTTTCTTAACTTCCTGTTCAGGTTTCATGTTTGTAGTCCTCTCTTAAATTGTCCTGAAAAGGTCAATTAGAAATTTTATAAACTTGTTTTCCTGTACTTTGTAGTAAATCTATTTTGGAAAAAATTTTTCATTGTTCAGGCTAGTATCTACAGTTTAAATTCTGGTATTTTTTTGATTTGGCATGTTCTGAAGTATGGTATTTTTTTGGATGTGATTTTTTTTCCTGTTGATTTTTATTGTAAAAGGTCTCTGGTTGGCCAGTTTTAGTTTTAGTATAAGGTACAATTTGAGATGTATTTTAACAAAGATGGGTGGATGTGGATCTTTTTTTGGAGACAGAGTCTGGCTCTCTCACCCCAGCTAGAGTCCAGTGCTGTCTTAGCTTACTGCAACCTCAAACTCCTGGGCTCAGGTGATCCACCTGCCTTAGCCTCCCAAATAGCTGGGACTACAGGAGTATATCACCATACCTGGCTAATTTTTCCTTTCTTTCTTTTTTTTTTTTTGAGACAGTCTCACTATGTCGCCCTTGGTAGAGTGCTGTGACGTCACAGCTCACAGCAACCTCCAACTCTTGGGCTTAACCGATTGTCTTGCCTCAGCCTCCCAAGTAGCTGGCACTACAGGTGCCCACCATAATGCCCAGCTATTTTTGTTGTTGTTGTAGTAGTTGTCATTGTTGTTTGGCAGGCCTGGGCTGATTCAAACCTGCCAGCCCCAGTGTATGTGGTTGGTACCTTAGCTGCTGAACTACCAGAGCCAAGCCCCCGGCTAATGTTTCTATTTTTTTTTTTTTTGTAGAGAGAGGGTCTCACTTTTGCTCAGGCTTGTCTTGAATTCCTGAGGTCAGGTGATCCTCCTTCCTCTGCCTCCCTAAAAGCTAGGATTATAGATAAGAGCTACAGTGCTCAGCCCAGGCTAAATCTGTGATGTAAGAAAAATGAAGGGAGACGATGTTTCTTGAATCCCCAGAAATGACTGATTGGGAATTCCACAATATCCTAGAAAAGAACAGTAAATGATAATCATTAATATTTATTCATTTTTTTATTGTGCCAAGTGCTTTACATTTATTATATCCTTTAATCTTTCCTAATAATTCTAAGGCGGATATTATTATCCCTTCTGTTTTAAATGTAATGAGGTTGCAGTTTAGAGATTTACTCACTTATTGGTCATAAAGTTCATAAATGGTAGAGCCAGGATTAAACCTCGATGTGTGTGTGTGTGTGTGTGTGAGATTCCAGCAGTTGGGGGCTTTATAGCTAGGCTTTAATGGCTTCTCATCAATATCCCAAAGGCCTTGCAAGTAGGCATAAGTTTAGTTCCAAACTGATACACGGCTCTATTTTACCTATAATGGTCATTGGGAGATGTGTTTAGATGCCTCTTAGTGAAAGAATTCTCCCAGGTTCTACATAATATATTTTGAAAAACCACATTTGTTCTCAATTTTGCTTATTCACAGATGACCTTTCTTATTGTTGTACTATATTTGATTACCCATTTGTTAAGCATAACAGAATACATCTGATTTCTTGCTTTTTAAAACTATTCTTGGAGTTTCTTGAAGAGAAGAAAGCCACATTTTATATGAATGTGTTTTCAGAGTCTATCATGATCCCTATCACAATAGGGTTGAATGAATGTTGTACAAGTTAAATTAGGTAAGGAAATTCCATAAAGAGATTCCATTGCATAATTCCTCCAATGGTTGAGTATGCTTATTACAATTAGCTGAAAACCCTTTTCTGACAGACAGATGCTTATTATGACTTAGAACCACTGTTTTAAGATTTTGAGTGTATTTGGAGACTCTTAAGTGATTGAATAGTTCTTGATAAAGGATTTCTGTTTTTCTTGATTATTAGGTGTTTATGCTGTAATGATGAAAATGTTCAATTTCATAGTGTATATGGTTTAGATGTTGTTTATAACATATGGAGAAAGGCCATTTAAGAGCTTTAATGAGGGCTGGGTGCCTGCATCTCAATGGCTAGTGAATTGGGGGTGGTGGGTTTGAACCTGGCCGGGGTGTGCTAAACAATAGCAACAAAAGATCTTTAATGAGGTAATAAGCACATTATTGTCTAGTTCATAATGGAGTTATTTACTAAACCAGTCCCATAATGACTTTGTACATTGTAATATTAATTTTGGCTTTTAGAGTGGGAAAGATATACAATAAATGATTCCTAGATCCAGGGACTTGACTTAATGAGAATAAATTTAGAACAGGTGAATTTTTAAGCTCTTTGGAATTTGAGATAGTATTTTGATTTGATTTAAGATGATTGATCAGGTTCTATCCATGAAAATAAGTCTTTCTTAAATGAAAATATGTGTAATAATCAAAAAGGAAATGAAATATTCTGATCAACAACAGGGTGCATTGCATTGTACTGGGGAAGTAAGATATAACTGTAATATTTTAAAATTCATTTTACCAAGGAAAGTAAAAAAAATTAATGACTTCAATATAAATACTTAAAAAAATCATAGGGCATAAAAATTATGGGATATATCAGACCTGAATTTTAAGTTATTTTACCTACTTTACTAGTAGGGTCTTGAGTCATATACCTTTTTTCTTAATTTTTAAAAGAATTTTAATAGATTTAGGGGGTACAATTTGAATTCTATCATATTATAATAGTAGAGTCTGGACTTTTGGTGTACATTACATTCCATAGATAATTTTATATTACTCACTCCTACCTTTCCGTCTTTGGAATTTTAAGTGTCCATTATATTACTCTGTGTGCCTTTGTGTAGCCATACTTTAGCTCCCATTTATAAGTGATAACATTTGACATTTATTTTTCTGTTCCTGAGTTAATTCACTTAGAACACTGGCCACCAGGTCTATCCAAGTTGGTACAAAAGACATTATTTCATTCTTTCTTATCATGAGTAGTACTTCATGGTATATTATATCACATTTTCTTAATCTGCTCATCAGTTGATGGGCACTTAGGCTGATTCAGTATCTGCAGTTGTGAACTGTGATGTGTAACATAGGAGTGTAAGTACCTTTTGATACAGTGATTTCTTTTCCTCTGGGTAGATACCCAATAGTGGATCAAATGAGAGATCTACTTTTAGTTCTTTGAGGAATCTCCCTACTGATCTCCATAGACGTTTACTAATTTACATTTCTATCAACACTGTCTAAGTGTTCCCTTTTCACCACATCTGTACTGTCAACATCTGTTGTTTTTTTGCTTTTTTTTCTTCGAACAACCAGGCACATGAAAAGTCTTTATTAACCCTCTTGTGAAAAATCTATACAATGGCTTCAGATAACATCACCGGTAGAGTCTTTTACTCCTTCGCCTTTTTGCCATCGCCAACATTAGCCTTTGCGGTCCCCTGACTTTCTTCATTCTGTTCTTGCATTCCTTTCACTGCTTTCTTGATGTCTTTTTCTTCTCATACAGGCCATGCCTTGCAAGTCTGTGTTTGGGTTCATTTTTCTTTGGATAATCCAAAGAATCATAAATCATGCCAAAGCTCATTGTCTTCCCACCACCAAAGTGAGTTCTGAATCAAAATACAAAGGTGACATCTGGGGTGGTCTTGTACATTTTGGCTAGTTTTTCCTCTAATTTCTGTCTTTGGTACTGTTGCCTTCCCAGGGTGAAGGATATGAATGACCATTTGTTTCCTCTGAAGTAGTCGGTTAGTCATAAACTTCCTGATCTGGATAGTTACTGTGTTGTTCATCATGATGGAGGGTGATCCTCAGGGAGCCAGGGAGGGTGTTTTTTTGCTTTTTAGTAATGTCCATTCTAATTGGAGTAAGATGGTATCTTGTGGTTTTAATTTTCTTTTCTCTAATGGTTAGTGAAGTTGAACATTTTTTTCTTTTTTTAAAGTATTTTTTATTAAATCATAAGTTTGTACATTGATGCATTAATGGGGTAAATGGTACTGCTTCGATGTACAATGTGAGATGCTTTTGAACTAAGTAACACTAAGTTACTAAGTAACTAAGTATTATATTCATTTCTTAATAGTTTTGAAATGTACCATTGTATTATGCACATTAGGTGAGGTCCCCCCAAATGCCCTCCCTCCTTTCATATCCCCCTCCCCTCTCCTCTCTCTCCTCTTCCCTTCTACTTTCTGGACTATAATTATGTTTTGCCATTTGTATGAGTGTGTAGGTGATTATACATTGGTTTCATAGGAATATTGAGTACATTAGATACTTTTTTACCCATTCTTGAGATACTTTACTAAGAAGAATATGTTTCAGCTCCATCCGGGTAAACAGAAAAGATGTGAAGTCCCCATCTTTTTTCTGGCTGCATAGTATTCCATGGTGTACACATACCACAATTTGTTAATCCATTCATGGGTTGATGGGCCCTTGGACTGTTTCCATGTCTTGGCTGTTATGAATTGGGCCGCGGTAAACATTCTGGTGCAAATGTCTTTGTTGTAAAATAATTTTTGATCATCTGGGTATATGCCTAGTAGAGGAATTGCAGGATCGAAAGGTAGGTCTACTTTTACTTTCTTAAGTGTTCTCCAAACTTCTTTCCAAAAAGGTCGTATTAGCTTGCATTCCCACCAGCAGTGTAGAAGTGTTCCCTTCTCTCAGCCTCCATGCCAACATTTGTAGTTTTGGGATTTTGTTATGTGGGCTAATCTTACTGGAGTTAGATGATATCTCAAAGTGGT
>CAUYTI010136835.1:0-12504 GCA_963575145.1 Galago senegalensis
GTATACCTAACAAAGGATGTGAAACATCTCTATAAAGAGAACTATGAAACTCTAAGACAAGAAACAGCTGAAAATGTTAACAAATGGAAAAATATACCATGCTCATGGCTAGGATGAATCAACATTGTTAAAATGTCCATATTACCCAAAGCAATATATAATTTTAATGCAATCCCCATTAAAGCCCCACTGTCATACTTTAAAGATCTAGAAAAAATAATACTTCGTTTTATATGGAATCAGAAAAAAACTCAAATAGCCAAGATATTACTCAGGAATAAAAACATAGCAGGAGGAATCACACTACCAGACCTCAGACTATACTGTAAATAGATAGTGATTAAAACAGCATGGTACTGGCACAAAAACAGAGAGGTAGATGTATGGAACAGAATAGAAAGCCAACAGATGAATTCAGTTACATCCACTACCTCATCTTTGACAAACCAGTTAAAAACATTGAGTGGGAAAAAGATTCCCTATTTAACAAATGGTGCTGGGTGAACTGGCTGGCAACTTGTAGAAGACTGAAACTGGACCCACACCTTTCACCATTAACTAAGTCAGACTCTCACTGGATTAAAGACTTAAACTTAAGACATGAAATCATAAAAATACTAGAAGAAAGTGCAGGGAAAACACTTGAAGAAATCTGCCTGGGCGAATATTTTATGAGACCTGCACCCCGGGCAATTGAAGCAACATCAAAAATACACTATTGGGACCTGATCAAACTAAAGAGCTTCTGCACAGCCAAGAACACAGTAAGTAAAGCAAGTATACAGCCCTCAGAATGGGAGAAAATATTTTCAGGTTATGTCTCTGACAAAGGTTTAATAACCAGAATCCATAGAGAACTCAAATGCATTAGCAAAACAAAACAAAACAAAACAAAACAAAAAAACAAGTGATCCCATCTCAGGGTGGGCAAAGGACATGAAGAGGAATTTCACCAAAGAAGATAGGCATGTGGTCTATAGATATATGAAAAAATGCTCACCATCCTTAATTATCAGAGAAGTGCAAATCAAAACTACTTTGAGATATCACCTAACTCCAGTAAGATTAGCCCATATCACAAAATTCCAAAACCAGAGATGCTGGCATGGATGTGGAGAAAAGGGAACACTTCTACACTACTGGTGGGAATGCAAACTAATACATTCCTTTTGGAAAGACATCTGGAGAATACTTAGAGAACTAAAAATTGACCTGCCATTCAATCCTACAATTCCTTTATTAGGTATATACCCAGAAGACCAAAAACCACATTACAATAAAGATATTTGTATCAGAATGTTTATTGAAGCCCAATTCATAATTGCCAGGTCATGGAAGAAGCCCAAGTGCCCATCAACCCACGAATGGATCAATAAACTGTGGTATGTGTACACGATGGAATACTATGCAGCCATAAAGAAAGATGGAGACTTTACCTCCTTCATGTTTACATGGATGGAACTGGAAAATGTTCTTCTTAGCAAAGTATCACAAGAATGGAAGAAAAAGTATCCAATGTACATATCCCTATTATGAAACTAATTTATAGTTCTCATATGAAAGCTATAACCTAATTATAGCCCAAGAATATGGGGAGGGGGAGGGGAGGGGAGAAGGGCGGATGGGTGGAGGGAGGGTGATTGGAAAGATCACCTCTATGGTTTGTCTTACAAGGGTACAAGTGAATCTTTCTAAAAGTAGAATATAAATGTCTTAACACAATAACTAAGTGTCATAAAGTCTATGTTAACCAGTTTGATGAAAATATTTCAAATTGTATATGAAAACACTACACTGTACCCCATGATTGCATTAATGTACACACCTATCATTTAATAAAAAAAAAAGTCTAGTACCAGCCTTGAAAGTGACATGACTTACAAGGTATCATTATTAAAAAAATATATTGATAAGGAAAAGGTTAACTCTTGGGCATCAGCAAAAATCACAATGGAGAACAAATGTTTAGAAATATTTCATCATTTTGAAACAAACCATGTTCCATATAATAATGCACTAAAAATTGTGTGATATGCCCTGTCCTTACCAGGAACTAATACTGCGACTGAACATGTTTTTTCCACTATAAATAAAATGTGGACATCAGAAAAATCAGAATTAAGTGTTGAGACTTTGAAAGCCATTTTATATGTGAAATATAATTTAACAAATTCTTGTGAAAAATTTCATGACCTTTTAAACAATGGCAGCAACCTACTAAAAATAATTCACTCAAATGAGAAATATGCCAAAGAATAAAATAATACTATACATAATTTTTTTTTTTTTGGCCAGGGCTGGGTTTGAACCCGCCACCTTTGGCACATGGGGCTGGCACCATACTCCTTTGAGCCACAGGTGCTGCCCTATACATAATTTTTATTTAATGTATTATATTTGTAAATTGTACTTATGTTGAAATTAAAATATATATATATATATATATTCCAATACTATTTTTGCATTCTATGAAAATTTTTGTTGCTCCATATACCATATAGACCAAATTTTTAATTAAGAACACCCCACCCCACCCCACCCCTGTCAATGGTGTCCCACTTTACCAATGTTAAAATCTGGTCACCTTACTCTAGAAAACAACCTGAAGTGCAAAGGTCTAACATCATTACTCCTGGAGAAGGCAGTAAAGTAACTGTGATCTAATTATAGATTATTTTAGACTCAGAAACTGAATGAGCTGCTTTGTTTTTGTTTTTGCAGTACAATGGTTGGGCGTGGTAAAGTCAGAGCTCCTTTTCAGTAGATTCTTCTACCTGTGTGATGGGGGGGAGGGCAGCCTGGGGGAGACCAGTGGGACAGAGTGCCAGAGGAAAGTGCTGGGAGCACAGTCCCCATAGGAGACTTCAGGAGCTGACAGAGACTTGGGGAAAGTGCCACAGCCACTGGGGACACCAGTGAGACACCAAGCTGGGGGAAGTTGAAAGGGAACACTAAGGCCTTATCTGTGGAAACCGGGCATCTGCTCATAGGAGACGTTATTGTTTTACCACGAGTGACAGTTACACAAGTCTGATGGTTTAACTCAACATCAGTGACCCGCGTGGCAGAAGGCTAGTGTCTCTGGACAAGGTTTGCTGCAGGTGAGACTTCAAAAACAAGTATTTTTCTGATATCCCAGACTTTAAAGCAAACACCTGTCATCTAGACTAGAGTGCTGGCTATAAATTGAATGTGTTTGTGTTATAGAGAGATACAAGGGAATGTGGAGATCTGCTTTCTTACTGTCCTCACCCACGGCTCACCAACTCTCTTCAATTTCTTTTGTATGCACATTTGAACTCTTTTTCCGAAGACTTGGATCATCTTATATGCAAATTTTTATGATGGGCTTTTTAAAGAGAGTATTTCTCTTTTTATTAAAAAGTTTTAAAGGCTATATGTCATTCTACTCCATGGCTCGGCATCTGCTATTCAACTAATTCCTCATTGTTAACCATTTTGGCTTTTCTTAATTTGGGAGATATTAATTAACACTCCAGTGACTGTCTTTATACCGAATTCTTTGCTTTCACTCTGGTAGTTCCCTGGAGATAGCTTTTTTAGAAGCAGAGTGATTGGGACAAGCTACATGAGCATGGTAAAGCCGCTTGCCTCATATTATCCAATCACTCTCCTGTGGGGCCTTCTTTAATTACTATACCCACTATCACTTTTGTTGCTGTCAAGGTAGAAGAAAAAACTGAGGCAAACTGAGTATAAAAGTAGACAGTTTATTTAAGCCAAATTTGAGGACTGCAGCCCAGTTCCTAAGCTGTTTCCTAAGAACTTACATTAAAATAACATAAGCTGTTGGTTGACTGCTTGTTGTTCTTTTATGGAAAATCCCAGGGACATGAAGACAGTGGTGATGGAACTAGTCAGGAATAAAATGACTTTAAACAATCGCCCCAGGCATGGGGGAGTTGGGGGGTGACTGAGGAAATGCTCACTGGGCCATGCAGGATTTTGGATTTTCAGATTAAGAGCACTCAACAACTAAGTATAATATATTCAAAAATCCAAAAACATCAGAAATCAGGAACACTTCTTGTCCCAGACATTTCAAATAAAGAATGCTCAATCTGTATATCACTCTGGTCTCACAATACAGTGTGGGGGCTACTCAGGCTGGGGGGCAAGGAAGTGGCCAGCTCTTCCCAGCCAACCTGATGAGCCTGGATCCTGCAGGATCCAGGTTCTAGTGCTAAGTCAAACTTCTGAGCGGCTGAGCATGCTAAATCTGTTAATTCTGAGGTACCTTCCACCAGGTTTCATGCATCTTTTGAGCTCTGGACCTGTCTGAGGGGCTGTAAGAGCCTTGTCTCGTAAAACACTTTCAATATCAGTGACTCTATCTCCAAAGAACTTTATGCCAGCAAAGTCCCATACCCACATCTCTCTGGGCCCACTAAATTCTGCATAGCTCACGTTGCAAAGGCTACTCTGAGCTATTTCCCTTTTCTCAGTTACTTTTCAGCAGAATCATTTATGATATGTTATTTAGTAGAGATGAGGACAGCTTTTATTGCATCATCCTGGGCTTTGGACCCTGGATTAGACTTCATGAAGGGATAAGCCAAATAAACTCAAAATACCCTGCAGGGACAGGCCTTCCCAACACCTCAGAACCAGGGATGGACAGGAATGTGCCAGGAAAGGGTCTCCTGCCCCTTGATCTGCAAGCCCTAGGAGTTTGCAGAATGGGCAGGTCACAGGAAGACAAAAGTCCTTTCTCCTACTTTGATCACACTCTCCATGCTTCTAGAGCACGCCTGACACCACAGTCAACACAGAACCCTCGAGTGACCAGATGTCTGGGTTTTTCCCACACTGACTAGCTCTCCAATTGGGTGTTCTATAATTCAGTTTGGTTCTGACACCACCTGAAGTTAGAGCAGACCCCACCTTGGCCCTAGCTTCAGATGCCAACCAAGTCTCCAGATTCCTCACAGCTTCTGCCCAACTTGGTTGGAAGATGGAGGTTCCCATGACCCACTTTTTGGGTTTATTCATTTCCTACAGTGGCTCACAGAGTTCAGGAAAGCAATTTATATACTACATTGCTGATTTATTACAAAGGATACAACTCAAGAATAGCCAGGTGGGAGAGGGCAAGGTCTGGAGGAAGAGGCTTGAAACTTCCATGCTCTTCCAGACTGTACCTCCCTCCCTACACCTGCTTGTGTTCACCAACCCAGAAGGTTTTGGTACCCCATCCATTGGGGTAGGTTTCATTACATAAGCATCATTGCCCACTGGTGATCAAGTCAACCCCTCTAATCACATGATTGGTGACCCTGGCAACCAGTCTGAATCCTGAAGGTATTCAGGAGCCCCAGCTGGAAGGTATCCAGTCATCTTGGTAGAGTTCCCCCATTTGAGGCTGGACAGAGAACCCTAGTTTTCCCAGGGCTGGGCAATTTCATAAAGGGAATGTTCTGTCCTTTTGCCCTGAGCTATAGGGGCTGCATTCATTCATTTGTTGATAACACTCATTAACATTGAAAACGTTTTTCTATTTGCCAGATCCTGGCTAAGTGTAATTCCCAAGACCTAATACCCCTAGATAAAGAGTCCATGTAGAGACTCCCCACTTGGATCTTCCCCTCTGCCAGAAGCTCTGGTGCTTTTTAGTCCTTCTGTATTCCTTTCTAATGAAATCCTACCTTATCACTGATCCATGGTCCATGGGTTCATTCCTTGAATCCCTGAGACCAAGGACCTACTGAAGAGAGAAATTCTGGTAACAATCTCACTAGCATACAAAAAGACACAATGCAGGTGCATGGCAGCTTGTAGTCCCAGCTACTGGGGAGCTCAGTCATGAGGATCACTCAAGCCCAGAAGTCGGAGGCTGTAGTGAACTATGACTGTACCTATGAATAGTCATGGCACCTCTCCAGTTTGGGCAACATAGTGAGACTCCTCTCTACAAAATAATAAAGAAAGAAAGAAGGAAGGAAGGGAAAGGAGGGAAGGAGAGGAAGGAGAGGAAAGACACATAGCTTTGGAGATTGGAGATTCCAAAGGACTCAGGAGCTACGCTCCAGAAAATAGGGGTAAAGGTGTATACGAGGTGGGTGTATCTAATCCAATGTCCAAAATGCTCCGAAATTCTAAACTTCTTGAATGTCAACATAACACTTAAGGGAAATGCTCATTGGAACACATCAGATTTTGGATTTTTAGATTAGGCATGCCATTTAATGCAAATGTTTAAAAATCAAAAAACATCCAAAATCTGAAACACTTCTGGCCGCAGGCATTTCAGATAAAGGATACTCAACCTGTGTGTATTTCTAGCACATTATCACAGTGGGGCTGCCCAGGATGGGAATAAGGAAGCAGTGCAGCTCATCCTAGACTCCTCGGCTCCTGGGTCCCTGATTAATTTTCAGAGGTAAGCCAAGCTTCCAAGAGGCAGGCCATGCTGCGTCTGAGCCACCTTCCCCTGGGTCTCCACACCAGCAGGGCGCTTTTGAGCTCTGGAGCTGGGCTAAGAGGAGTAGAGCCTTGGCTACCAGGCAGCTGCAGACACAGCCTGGGCAGGCCAGGCTCCTTTATAGGGTCCCTCCCTTCCCTCAACTGGGCCTTCTGTCCAGAGGAGATTGGTAGATGAAAGAGCTAGATCAGCGCTACCTAAGAGAAAGTTTGAAGGAAATTAAAACCACGGTCAACAAACAACATTTAATGGGTAGAGGGAAAACAAAGTTTCTTTTCTTCCCCTGTTTAGATTCTTAGTTGAGACATTCCCCTGAAAACAGGAGTCAGGTGAACAAACGAAAGTCTTCAGGAGCTCCCTCACCTGTGCAGCGCCCTGTGCAGTGCAGCAGGGGCCCACTTACCAAAAGGTCTCTCTGAAGGCAGGCGCTATGCAGCCTTGCTTAAGTAGCATTTTAATAAAGAGTCATAAATCCTACATAATGTCAAGACAATGAAGAGACTATCTTCAGGATCCCAAAGGTGGGAAGATGTGGGAAAGTAAATGTGTGGAAAGGGAAAAGTCTGCTCTGGGTGTGCTGGCGCTGCTGCCTCTGAGCTCTGTTTGGGGGCTGGTAAAGGCAGAGAGGAGGGCAGAGTGTGCGCCTGTGTTTTAATCTTTTAGCTTTAAAATTCACAGTATCTTAGAGAAGAATATTTTGGTTTCCTTCTAACTCAAGCTCTTGATTTTATCTACCTCATCAATTTAAAGAGAGAGCCAGGGAGTCAGTAACACTGGTTCAATTGTCATTTGAACTCCTGGGATTTATGGAGTCCATTGGGAAAGGCATGCTGAAGTAGATTTTTCAATGTTTGTGACAAATCTGTTTAATGTCCGGCAGGGCAATAGATTAGTACGCTCTCTTTTCACTGGACAGGAATGATTTGCATCTCTACTGAACAAACATCTACAAAGTAACACAGATTTCAGGGAACCTGAGCCTTATTAATAGTAAAAGGCAAAGTCAAACAAAGGTCCTTACCCTGAAACACATATAATCCTTGGGTGATCCAGGGAAGCAAAGCTTCTGTGTGACTTTGGAATACTTGCTGTCATCCCTTCAATCTTTTTCCAGATTCTAGATACTTGTCAATAGCACAAACTTATAACACTGTAAAAGCTGCTCACATCACACATTTTTCTGTGGCTTCTGCATAGGGACAGGTGCCTTCACCCCAAAGGTACTCCAGGAACTTGGAGGAGAACAGTTGCCATGCCAGTGAGGACTCTGCCATGAATTTCAGTCTTCAATGAGATGCTGTAGTCTCTATCTTCTATATATATATATATATTTATGTATCTTGTGTCTCTAACTACATTGCAAACTTTTTAAATCCATAGACCTCCAGAAATATAGATCCTTTGAGAATTTTAGTCCAATGCCCTCACTTCCTAGATAGCCTGTGCCCCACCTTTATTAATGGACCTGCCTAAAGCCAACTGGCTAGTAGGCACAGAACCATCAGAATCACAAAACTCCCAGACCCCTGCCCCATGTT
Organism: Galago senegalensis; assembly: GCA_963575145.1. Classification (NCBI taxonomy): domain Eukaryota; kingdom Metazoa; phylum Chordata; class Mammalia; order Primates; family Galagidae; genus Galago; species Galago senegalensis. The sequence goes on from CAUYTI010136835.1 coordinate 7,981, forward strand.
CTGCCCAACCTTCTTTCCCTACCCCCATCACATCTGTGAACACAGTGTATATGATGAGATGGAGGGGTGGAGATGAAAGGGAACAAGAAGCGGGAAAGGAAGGATGGAAGGATGGAGGGAAAGAAGAGGGAAAAGCACAGGTAAATGGATGAAAGAAAGGAAGGAAGGATAGATGGACAGATGGAAGAATGAATAGACAGATGGATGGAAGGAAGGAAAGGAGGATAGGGAGATGGAAGAAAAGATAGGTGGATGGATAAAAGGAAGTAAGGACGGACAGATGAAAGGAAAGAAGGCTGGCTAAAAGGAACAAAGGTGCGTGCATAGGTGGAAGGATAAATGGATGGGTGAGTGGATGGAAGGAAATAAGGAAGGATGGAAGGGTGAATGGATAGAAGGAAGGGAGGAAGGAAGGACAGATGGATGGGTGAGCAGATATTGTAATACACAGAGGATGCCAAAACATGTATACATGCAGAAAGAAAAAACTGTATTAAAATTGTAATACTCAGCTCATGTTTGACTTCTGCAATTATAAGAGACACAAGATACGCTATACCAGACAATGTTTTCAGGATACATGTACTTTGAGTTGGAGTGGCCCACCTCAGGCCACCTAGGCCTGCCCCCATGGGAGGAGCCACCTTCTCAGGGAGTCATCAGGGTCTGACAGCTCATTCTGCTTGCTCCCTGGAGCATAGAGCTGACCAGCCCACTAAAATGCCCCTCTTAGGGCCACCTAGATGAGTAGGGGTGGCAAACCTCTCGCTCCAGGGAAGGAGAAGTAGCAGGCAGCTCACTGGTTCCCAGGCCAAGGAGTTGTCATTGCCTCCTAGGGTGGAGCTGGGAGCCCAGCTGGCGTCCTCTGCAGAGACCCTCAGGAGTGTAAGTGGGGCATCACACAAGCTCTACAGAGAATATTTCTGTGTGATTATTTTAAAATTTGTGCTTGTACCCTCTGAAGGAAAGAATGGCTCCCTATGGAGCTTTAACTTCTAACAAGATTTGCAAGAAGTGGACACATGACCATTTTGAAACTTTTTGACACCACTTTTGAAAACGTTGTCCATGATACTGTTCAGAATCACTGCAAAAGACCTTAACAACATGCTCCTGTTAGAGTTACTGATGGGAGAGCGTTTCTTTGAATAAATGGAGCAATTCTCTAGACAGAATCATTTCCGCTTTCAGTCAGGGCAGAGCCATTTTTGCTACTAAATTACATCAGTTTCTGCTAGTTTCTCTTAGATGCTGGTTTAAGTTTTCCTGTGCTCTGCATCTAGATCTCATGCATATATGATCTCATCATAGTTCATGATCTCTGTCTTTTTTTATTCTCTCTACAAAATATTTAATGGGCATTTGTGGGGTGCCCAGATCTTTGCACACATTATTTCATCTATGCTGAGCAGAGCCTCCTAGGAAGTAAGAACTTGTGATGCGGGCACTTTGCTGGTGCCCACATTTCAGATAAGGGAGATTGGGAGCACCGTGGCTACCTTGACTTTATTCCTTGGGGCCATGGAGGCATCGCCCTATAAAGACCACACCTGTAGAACTTCACAGACACATGTAATGGGCTGCATTGGTGTTGAACAAGTCCTTCAGCCTCTCTAAATTTCAGTCTCCTTCCTATGACAGGCAGACACAGACGCCTACGTCATCTCTGAAGTAGAAAGAGCTGCTTCATTTCTCGCAAACAGAAACTCTCTTGGAAAAGGATGCAGGACCCAGGGGAGCTCCCAGCCCCAGGGCAGGGATGAAGGAAGCCCTAGGAGAAGGGGAGGCCCAGGTGGAGGCCTGCATCTCCCCCACCCCCATCTTCTCTGTGCTCCAATCCCCATTCCAGTACCTTGCAGGGACCCCAGCTTTGCCAGGCTCCCTGAGGCCCATGTGGCAAGACCTGGGCTCCAAGTCTGTTGGGGCAAATGCCCAGGGGAGAGGATCTGGTGGGCCCAGCGGGCTCCAGCCACAGGCTAAGCATGACTAACATGACTTCCCACAGGGAAGCTGAAGGTGGTTGAGGGCTGTCAGGCGCAGTGCTCAGAGCATCTGGGACATCACCGCAGAGGACTGTCACATGGATTGGTTGAAGTAATAGAAAGTGCCAGGCACAGTGCATGACACAAAGCCTGGGGTCAGTGCAGGCCTGGGAGCAGCTATTACTGGACCAGACCCAGTTCAGGCAGTGAGCATATTGTCAGCATGAACTATGCTGTTCAGTGACATTTCTAAATTTACAGCAACTCATTGCCTTTACTTAGGTATAATTTATGTACAGTAAGCTCATTTTAAATCTACAATTTGATAAGTTGTGATGCTACTGTCCCAGCAGAGATACAGACTGTCCTGATCACTACAGAAAGTTCCCTCCAGGCCCGCACACTTCACCCCCTCTCTACCCAGCTTTCTGTCACTTAGAGCTGCCTTTCAACTTCTAGAATTTTACATAAATGGAATCATATTGTAAATATTCTTGCCTCTGGCTTTTACTTGGGCTGAAGACTCTGTGGTTCATTCATGCTGTGTGTCAGAGTTTGTTCTTATTTACTGCTGAGTAATAGAGCTCTGTACTGGTGGGCCCACCTGCCTAGTGGGTCCTCTCCCTGGAAGGGCATGGGGTCAGTGCCAGGGCAGAGTGGTGGCTGGCACACGCAGCCCTGCTTGGTAGGCTATCTGGCACTCTCAGGGAAGTCAGATCTGCAGCCACTGGGATCCCGGCTTCAGATGCTCTCTGTAAGAGCATCACAGGCACTGAGGTCTGAGGGCCAGAGAGGCTGGTCCTGAGGGAGGAGCAGCTGTGCCTAGACTCAAGGGAGGCGTCTCCCGGATGAGATGCTGAAGAAGCACCTGGGATGAGAACCCAGTCCTAGAGAGGCTCTGAGTGTGGGCCAGGAGGCTGGGAGGACAAGGCCCATCTTGGCAGGGGGTCTGGAGTTATCCAAGCTACAGAGGGCTTTAAGCAGAGGAGTGATGTGGTCAGACTCTCAGTTTTCCAAGGCACTCTGGCCATGCTCTGAAGCACAGACCATCTGGCTAGTGGATGTGGGGGACATGATGGCTACTGTTGTGGTCCAAGCCAGAGCCAGTCATGGTGTGATGTGAATTAGTGTAAGGACCTCAGGGCAGGGATAAGGTGCTACAGGCTAATTAAACAGAGAATTTACTTAAATTTAGGGCCATAGCTCTGGTACAAGGAGATATCTGGATGCCTGGAGGGAGCCTGCTGGAGAGCACCCTCTGTGTCCCATTTGCTGGGTGCTGGCTGCTCCTAGACTTCTGTCTGTAAGGCCCACTCTACCCCCAATCACCATCTGTGTCCAGGGCTGGGGTGGGGGTATCCAGCACAGCTAGGAGCCCTCCTGTAGGGGATTTTCTCCTTCATCTCAAGCCCCCAGACACCAGCGTGAGGCTTTTGGGCTCTGAGCTCCTAGAAGGGCCTCCTGTTGGAAGTGTCCAAAGCAGTTAATCTCCCTCCTGGCTTCCTCTCCACCCAGACCTGAGGCTGAAGACTTCTCATGGAAGTTTCACTGTAGTGGCTACACTCAGATACAAGAAATATCTGCATGCCCCTAATACTTCTTCCAATGTCCCTGATTCTCTCTCCTATTCTGTTGCTTCAGCCCAACCACTCCACCTACCAACACTTACCTACCAGTCTATTCTCCATCTGCACCCCTGGGCACTGCCTTTGGGGTGTCTGGATTCCAAACCTAGTATACTGCACACTGCTGGCCCTTCCTAAGCCCCAGAACCACTGTAGCCTAATAGGGCCTGAAGGGGAGGGTAGTAACCTCTTATTGCCACCCGCTTCTCACTGAAGGCTGCCCTGGCACCAGGCTGGCTTGGACTACAACTGATGGGCTCACCTTATGCTGGGATCTGGCCCTGCTCTGTCCCATTGCCCTGGGAAGAGCAACCTCTGACTGCAGGTGTCCCTGCACCTCGGCCATCAGTTCCAGTCCTCTGCTGAGTCCTACTGCTCTCCCTTCCAGGGGATCTCAGACTCCCACTGTAACCAAGAGGCAATGTATCCTTGCTTACCTAGTCAGAAACTCATACCTGTGGAAATCACATGAGTCCTCATTCACACAGAAAGTTAATACTCTCTGTAATTGGCATACAAGGACCGGGCATGAATCAAATGTTAGTTAAGACTATATTCACGAGTATCTTGCTCAGACTGGTCTCCTGAACTGCAGGGATCCATCTGCCTAGGCCTCCCAGAGCCTCAAGCTATCCCCCTGGGTAGAGTGCCATGGCATCAGCTCACGGCAACCTCCAACTCCTGGGCTCAAGAGAGTCTCCTCTCCTGCCTCTGCCTCCCAAGTAGCTGGGACCACAGGCGCCCGCCACAATGCCCGGCTGTTTTTTGGTTGCAGTCATCATTGTTGTTTGGTGGGCCTGGGCTGGATTCGAACCCGCCACCTTAGGTGTATGTGGCTGGCACCTTAGCCACTTGAGCCACAGGCGTTGAGCCGATTTGATTCCATTTCAATGAGAGACTCAGAGCCCAAGAAGATA
>CAUYTI010136836.1:0-21488 GCA_963575145.1 Galago senegalensis
GGGAATATACGGTTCTCAGCTGCCATGTGGCTATTTCGCCAGAATATGAGTCTTATGTTATTTTTGTTAATTTTATAAAGTTAAACTGTAATAATAACAAATAATTGTTGAGAAGTGATTATCAAGAACTGCTTATCAAAGTTTACATTCTTGTCAGGGCTCCTCCCTGCCCCATCCCTTGCCCCCCACCCCGCCCCCCCACTCCACCATGTTGTCCCACCTTACCGATGTTAAAATCTGATCACCCTATATATTACCCATCCATGGATATTTGAACCAATGCCCACTTTTCAAATTTTTCTGTTATAAATGATGCTCTTATGACTATTCCTACATATGTCCATCTCCTAGTTGCCTTATCAAGAATTTCTTGAGGATTGTATGGAATGGAAGGGCTCCCTTTTATAAGATAATGACAGTTGGCTCGGCACCTATGGCTCAACCGGCTAAGGCGCCAGCCACGTACACCTAGGGTGGCGGGTTCGAATCCCCAGCCCGGACCTGCCAAACAACAATGACGGCTGCAACCAAAAAAAATAGCTGGGCGTTGTGGCGGGCACCTGTGGTCCCAGCTACTTGGGAGGCAGAGGCGGGAGACTCACTTGAGCCCAGGAGTTGGAGGTTGCTGTGAGCTGTAATGCCACGGCACTCTACCCAGGGGGACAGCTTGAGGCTCTGTCTCAAAAAAAAAAAAAAAAAGATAATGACAGTATGTTTTCTTGAGTAAGAATGTATCAATTTTAACACTCACCTTTAAGAACTATAAGAATTTTTAGTTATTTCACTTTCTTAGCAATGCTTGGTATTTTTAGGAAAAAAATCTAAATGTTTTCCATTTGACTCAATGGTTCTTCCAAGGTTTACTTTATTTCCTCTTATTTTGACATCTTTTGTTAATAAAAATGCAATTTTAATGAAACTCAAAGGAAGCAGGTACTTCATTTCAGTTGTTCTTAACATGACACACGTGAACTTTAACTTGATGAGTGTCTTAACCTGGTCCCCTTCTCTTTGTGTGCAGACAGTACCGGAAAGACACAAATCAAACGCACTTTACTTTAGAGATGGAAAGTGTCGAATCGACTACATTCTTGTGTACAGGAAATCCAACCCCCAGACCGAAAAGAGAGAAGTATTTGAAAGAAATATTAGAGCAGAAGGATTGCAAATGGAGAAAGAGGTAAATAGATTTTTTGGCTGAGAAAAGCATTATGACTAATTGCTTTTATTTTTTTTATTGCCTCTCCATCTATTCATATCAAGAGGGACTAAAAAATTAAGCAATTAGTCATAATGTTAACTGAACATTTCATTTAGTCGGAGTTTGACAATCTTCAGGGTTTGGGGAATGTTCCAGCAATTAGGCTTTCTGAACACAATTTGCCTTTGAGATAATTTGATGCCAAATGATTCCCTGAAAAACAAAATTATGTGAAGAAATAAAAGGCCCGGATGGCCACATAATATGAAATAGTGAAAAATCCTTCCACTGGTTCATTCCGACTTTGTCAAAATTCTGATTTCCATGAAAACTAGATAGCTTTGTTCAATTAATGAAAGATTTATAATTTAAGCTTCCTAAGTTCTTTCCATTGCATAGGACTTTTTCTGTATAGATCATTTTAAAGTCCTTTCATGATATATTAGGTAAAATTCAAAGAGCTTAATGCTTTCCCCAATGACACACGTTACTAAAACTATCTTTAGCAAATCTCCTATCTGTGCATCTTAAAACATGATCCATATAGTGTTTACCAACCAGAATTTGAGCAGGAGCTGGGGAGGATTATCCTGCCTTTATATAGTTGAGGTGTCTGTGCCATCTTGACCATGGGATGGTAGATGAACTGATGGCTTGATTTTATATATAAAATAATTCTGTTTGTTATATTTTTGAAAAATTTTTAATAATTAGGTGTTTATTTAATGTGTACTGGAAAAAATAGCATTTGGACAAAGAAGGATGTCAACAAGTAGCAAAACTTCAAAAAACTTACCTAAGCATCTGTTCCCTCCTCACATGCCCCCCAAAGTTCTTTTCTGAGGCCAGGAATGGTGGCTCACACCTGTAATCCAAGCACTTTGGGGGACCAATGTTGGGGGGATTGCTTGAACGAAGGAGTTCCAGACCAGCCTGAGCAGGAGCAAAACCCCTTCTCTACTGAAAATAGAAAAACTAGCCAGGAGTTGTGGCAGGTTCCTGTAGTCCCAGCTACTGGGGAGGCTGAGGCAAGAGGATCACTTGAGCCCGGGAGTTTGAAGTTGCTGTGAGCTATGACACCATAGCACTCTAGCCAGGGCAATCAAGTGAGACTCTGTCTCAGAATAAATAAAAGTTCTTTTCTGGGTGGCAGCTTCAATATTTCTCCTTTTCCCCATAATCTTCTATACCAGTGTTTTTTAACCTTTTTTTAATCTCTCAGTGCACTTGAAGCCATAGTTAAACTTTCACAACACACTTATGTTGATCAAAAGAAAAGAGTAAAAAGAAAGAATATACTTACTGTGCTTTGAACTTCTTTTAAAAATATTTGATGATCTGTAAAAATTTTCACAACATGCCTAAGATCCTTTTGCGTCACACAGATAAAAATCACTGCTCTGTGCACTAAGAACTGCTAGGTCTTCCTCTTTCTGGAAGCTTCTTCCCAAGCAGCCTCTCCTGCTGCCTGGCTCCAGTCTTGCCCTGTCTTTGTGTAAATGGCACAGTCTGGCTCTAACTCAGCCTCCCAGCTCTGCTGTGCGTCCTCACATTTTCAGCCTGCTCAGCAAGAAAAGGGGCCTTTGCAGGTTCTCCTGCTTGGAGGGCAGTAAGAGAGAATAAACAGATTAATTTTTCCCTGCTGCAGATAATTAAAATACTTGTCCCTTGGTTGAATAATAAACTGACCTGTATCTGCTTTGTGTTATTGGAGCCCACTGGAAGCCCTCTTATTTAGATCAATCTTTTATGAACAGCAGGAAGATAACAATTTTAATGGCTACTTCAGCTCTCAGGAGTTTCTTCAACCTTTTATAAGACATGAAAGAAAGAACTTAGTTCAAGGTAGAAAAGAAAAAAGAAAACCCTTGAGAGCTCACTGCAAACTCTTGTGCATCTGAAATGATTGGCACTGAGTACACTTTATAAATTATTACTAACTTCTTCATTAGCCTTCTGTCACGATGTCCAACAATTGTAAGAAACATGTTTCACAGGCAGAGATTGCTCCTTCCAAATAGATAAATGTAGGCTCTGTAGTGCACCCTAACATTGTTATCTCTTTCAACATTGAATGTCAAAAAGCATGACTAGGAGAATCTTTAATTCTTGATAAATATGAGAACATGGTCAAGTTTAATCTCGCTTTAAACCTCTGCCTCAGCCTGGATAGTCAGAAGGTAAGTGCTTGGCTTTGGTACCCTGGGTATTCAACATTCTGCAATTGAGCTTTCATATTAGTCCAGGGAAAGCAATTCAGAGCAAAGTTACCAAATAAAGTATCAAGTCCAAGTTCTTTGCTTCTTAGGATCTGTCTATGTAAAGTAATTCCCATCTTAAAGGTAAACTCATATTTATTAATTAATTTTCTATTTTTGATTTTTAAAATTTTTAATTCTATGTCCATTATTGATCCTTAGGTATCTATTTTGAAATCATTGCAAAACTAATCAAATCGTGGATTACTTTTGAATTATTTGGAATGTGTGAGTAGGAGCTGTCTTAATGAAGCATCCTCCCCCTTTAGAATCTTGTGGACCATGGGGAAGGATCCCTATCATTACAGCCATAATTAGATAAATCATACCATCTTAATCGTGATTAATTCATTCAGCAAATATTGTTGAATATACCCACTCTATGCCAGGCATTGCTTTAAGCACCAGGAACTCAGGAGCTACAAATGAAGCAGAAAAACATCCTGCCTTGTTGGAACTTAAGCACCAAAAAAATAAATAAAATATATATCAGTAAATGCCAAGAAGGAAAAAGTAAATTAGGAAATGTTTGGAAGGGGCTTGTAATTTTATAAGAATTGGCAAAGGTGGGTCTCTCTTCCACAGAACAAGAATGGCAGGTGCCAAGGCCCAAGACAGGAACATTCCTGGTGTATTGATGAAACAGTGAGGAAGCCAGTGTGACTGGAGTTAGTTGAGCAAGGCGGGGAGTAGTGAGAAATTGCACCAAGAAGGCAGTGGAAATCAGATAACATCAGGCCTTGGTGGTCACTAGGGAACTTCAACTTTGCTCTGAGGGACATGGAAAGCCACCGGAAGGGTATAATAAGACATAGTGTGTGTTTATTAATGTCACTCTGGGTATGTGGTAAGATTTGACTGTGGCAGGGGGAGAGATAGCAAGAGCAGAAACAGGGAGACTAGAATTTGTGCTATAAAATTGTTGTGAGAATCAAGGAAAAACAAACAGAGAAAATACTGAGAGGGGTAGCAAGTAGAGCTGATGGGAGTACAGACAAAATGGGGTGGCTTGGTCAAACAGAGAAAATACTGAGAGGGGTAGCAAGTAGAGCTGATGGAAGTACAGACAAAATGAGTAAGCAGTGTAAGAGAAAAGAGTCACTGGCTATTTGTCTGCCACATGGTATTTATCTAACAGTTGGAAGAGAAGAGTTGCCATTTATGGGGCTACAGAGAAGAATGAGGTTTATACACTTGCTAAGTTTGAGGTATCCCAGTGGAAATGTTGGGTAGAAGAGTCTGGACTTCAGGAAGAGATCCAGGCTACAGATACACATTGGGATGGGATCTCTAAAGGAGTAACTGTGAATAGGAGAGAGAAGAGGCCCACGGATAAAGCCACGGTGCACATTAGTGTTAACAAATTTGGAGGTTAAAGAGGAGCCAGCATAAGAGATGAAGAAGGAGCCAGAAGGAAAATCTAGAGGGTGTGGTCCCTGGAAGCACAGGTGTTTAAAGAGGGAAGGAGTGATATTCCCAAATGCTGCTGATAGGGTAAGATCAAGGGAGAAAGTTAATCACTGGAGTTTGGGTGAGCTGAGCAAAAGATGAAATGAAAGCATCATTAAAACATATCCCAGAAAAAAAATGGGAGGAGAAAATATAGAGACAACAGATATGAATAGCTCTTTCTTTTTATATATATGTATGTATGTGTGTGTATATATATATATTTTTTTTTTTTTTGAGACAGAGCCTCAAGCTATAGCCCTGGGTAGAGTGCTATGGCATCACAGCTCACAGCAACCTCAAACTCCTGGGCTTAAGCGATTCTCTTGCCTCAGCTTCCCAAGTAGATGGGACTACAGGTGCCCGCCACAATGCCTGGCTATTGTTTGGTTGTAGTTGTCACTGTTTGGCAGGCCTGGGCCAGATTCGAACATGCCAGCTCTGGTGTATAAGGCTGGTGTCTTAGCTGCCTAAGCTATAGGTGCCACCATGAATAGCTCTTTCAAGGGGTTTCCCTATAAAGGAAAGGAGAGAAGTGGAGTAACAACTGGGATGTGAAGTCATGTCAAGAAAGAGTTCTTTTTATTTAAGATGGGAGAAATAACTGCATGTATTCATGCTCTGAAAGTTATCCATTTAAGAGGGAAAATTGATGTTGAGGAAAAATGAAGGAAGAATTTTGAGAGCCAGGTCCTTGACGTAATAAGGAAGAGAATGATCACAGTTTCACCTATTGCATCTGCGCCCACAGACACTACCTCCTGCCAGAGCCAAGTATGCCCTGTCTATGCTCCCAGCTGAGGCCAACCCTTCACTTTGTGCCCAAGATCCATCCACTCAGTCCTACCCAAATGCATTGCCCCCCTCAAAGGTAAAATATAGTAAGCTTTAAAAAATAAAAAGCTTTAAAGCCTTAAAACAATTCAATTTGTCAAAAGAGTTTATTTTTGTTTTTACTCATCTCCAAAATCATGCAATATAACTACAGTCAATACATATATGCACTCAAGGTTGGGCATTTTTCTTTAAGATCAAAGAAGAGTATTAAAATTTTTATGCTCATATTTTTTAACCACTTGATATTACTATATCCATTTTACAGATGAGACAATTGAAGCAAAGCAGTAACTGTCCCTCAAGTGCCTTAGCTAAAGATTTTACTCTTGTATTGTGTTGGTTCCTGTTATGTAAAGGGAAATTTCAGGGTTCAAGATCTTATGAAATAGGCTGAGAGGACAAGGAGAGTTATGGTGAAGAAAAAAGTAAAGGAACCAAGAATATGGGGGTAAATAATGATGTTGGGTTCTGTCCAGACTGTAGTTCTTACACACTTTGGCATCCAGTAAGCCATGGGTTTGAATCTTTGTACAGTCACTTGTAAGTTGAGTGGTCTTGGGCAATTTACCATACTTTTCTGGATCTCAGTTTCCACTTTTAATAATGAAGATGATGTCATTTACCATGAATTGTTGTGAGGATTAAGTAAGCCCATATATGTGAATATATAGTAGTATAAATCTTTGTTTTTTCTCATTTATTTTTACTTTAATGTTTATTTAATTATATTATTTAGGTTTCATCAGAGTATTCAGTTACCTTCTATTTCTATCAAATAATATTAATATTCTACTTATGACTGATGTAAAAGAATTTGGAAAAGAAACAATTATTCTTAAAAGTGGATTGATAGAAAGAAATACATGAAATTAAAAAATACTGTAGCTGCTGGGCATAGTGCTCACACCTATAATCCCAGCACTCTGGGAGGCCAAGCTGGGTGGATTGCTTGAACTTGGGAGTTCCAGACCAGCCTGAGCAAGAGCAAGACCCTGTCTTTAAAACAGTCTTTGGAGCATAAACCTGTAGTTCTAGCTACCCAGGAGGCTATGGCAAGAAGATTGCTTGAACCCAGGAGTGTGAGGTTGCTGTGAGTGATGACGCCATGGCACTCTACCAAGGCTGTCAAACTGAGACTCTATCTCTAAATAAATAAATAATATAGATGATACTACAACTTCATTGAAAATTATAAAGGTGGTACAAGAATGATGGCAGTCTGTTACATGGCTGGTCTTCATGGTGGACAGACCCTGTGGTCTGTGATGCCTGTTTCCTTTTTTACTCCTTTATATAAATCCCTCCCCACTTAGTTCAGGTGAGACCTGTAGCTAGTATTTAACCTACAGAATATGGCATTTGCCATAATAGATATTGGCAGACGTAATGGGAATTCACTCCTGTAATTATGTTATGGTACATAAGACCCTGTCTCAGCAGAATGGAGTTAAAGAGATCCTCCCTTGCTGGCTTTGAAGAAGCAAGCTACCATGTGGTGTAGGGGCCTCTAGGAGCTGAGCATTGCTCCCGGCTGATAGCCAACAACAAACAGGAATCTCAGTCCTACAACCACAAGAAGATGAATTCTGCCAACGACTTAGAGATCTTGGAAGCAGGATTTTCCTCAGTTGAGCCTCTGATGAGACTGCAGCCCCTGGCCAACAGCTATAATGCAGCTACATCATAGTAAGACCCTAAAGCAGAGCTTCCAGCTCAGCTGGGCCTGACTTCTGACCTGCAGAAACTGTGAGATAATTAATGTATGTAGTTGTGAGCCACTGCGTGATGGTAATTCGTTATGTAGCAAGAGATAATTAATATGGTGATTAAAAGTCTGGGGTCAGACATTCTGAGAGCTCATCTGGTTCTACCATTACAAGCTGTGTGCTCTTGGGAAAGATAGATTATCTGCAAAATGAGGCTAATAATGGGATCTGTCTCTTGGGTTATTATAATTAAATGAGATCATTTATATCATGTTTACCTCTGCACTTCTCACACAGTGAGCATTTAGTAAATTTTACTATTATCATTACAGTTATAACAGCTATTACAATGTATTAATACTTTTAAAATCGTTTTCAAGGCAAACTTTAGAACATTTTTTCTAATACAGTTTAGAAATCCTTTAAAATTTAACTGTTAAGAATAGCAATATCAACTAATCACATATTAGTACTTTATATGCATGAATGAGATGTATAGTTATTGTTAATGATCTTGGAAGAACTCAGAATACATTAGGTAATAAGTTTAGCCTGGTCAAGGTTCAGATGTTTATCTGATTCAAGAGGATTTGCTTTTCGATTCATCAGGGAATGAAGTTATAGATCAATTCAGAATAAAAAAAAAATCTATAATTTTTTGTCAATCTTAGTCTTTCTTTACCCCCATTCAAGGGAAAATTCTACAAAGAGCCCCCTATTTAAAGTGCTAATCTCATGCACATTGCTCTCTGGACCCAGAGGCTTCCTGCCCAAACGACCCTTTCTATTTTCCATTCCTGTTTATGTTCTGCAATCACATCCAGCTTCTTGCTGTAGAAGCTCTCAGGATCCAGAGTTCTAAGGATATGAAGAGGGAAGAGCTAGAGCTTCCTCCTCTCCTTCATGGCTAAAACAATAACAAATGCAATGTAAGAGAGTTGGGACAACCGTCATACCCAGGTTTCTGTCCTCTAGTGGTTTCTGGTCTCAAAAGAAGAAACTCAGACTTTCCTCCACTTCATTTTTTTTTCAACCATGAAACAGAATTTATTGTGGAAGTCAAAGACAGGTTTACAGAACAAGAGCAAGATACAGGGTTACAGAGCAAGATCTGTTCTGCACAGACAGCAAACAGGCCCCTTTTGTCACAACGAAGGGAAAAGCAATCTCTACCTTCATATATGTCACAAATATTACCAAGAGTCTAAAGTTGATGAGAGGAGAAAGGAGAATTAAGGAGAGTCATAATACAGTTTTCCTCTGAACCCCAAAGCCTTGGAGATTCCTTGAGCATCTTTCAAGCATTACCAATGTGGATCCACACTTGAGGAGCTTTTTGTTAACTGGTATCTGAGACGGGATTTCCTAAGCAGAACAAGAGCTGGAGATGAGGATTCTTAACAAGTTGTTGATTGATGAGGTGGTTTCAGGAGAAAGGGGAGTGAAAGAACCAGATGAAAAAAGCTGAGCCAAGAATGCGGCCTCAGCTGGAGACTAGCTTCAGCCGGATCCAGCAGGGATGCTGGGGAGCAGATGGTGCACCGTGGAGCTGGGCCTCTTTTGAGGCAAGGGTCCCCATGCTATTCAGCCACTGGCTGAGGTCTATGGAGGTAGAGGGAGACAGGTGCTACTCTAGTTTGACTAGAGTAGAAAAAAAAACTATTCTCTGACGCTTATGGCAGCTCAACTTCTGGGCTGGACACCATCAGCACCCAGTCTCACTGGTGTTGAGTTAGTAGTAGAGACACTGCCCACTCTGAGATCCCCATCATCAGGAAACTCATGGGGGTCCTTGGGCAGAGTAGGGAAAGAGAGAACAGGTACACACCAGCATTATTCTCTTCGAATTTGCCAAGTTTTCCTCTGAATTTAGGATACTGCATCTTAAGATTCCACATGGTAGGTGTAATCACTTTGAGGGCAGAGACCTCGTCTGGCTGGTTTTTACATCCCAAAGCCTTCTGCTAGTGCTTATCTTATGGAATCTTGTGTTTGCTACAGAAGACTGAGAATGGCTGATTTCTGTAGCTGTGTCTGCAGCAGTCACAGCTCCAGCCTTTCTCAATATTAGCACTATTAACATTCTCAGTGACATGATTCTTGTTGGAGGGGGACTATCTGCGTAATTAATTATAGGGTGTTTGGCAGCATCCCTGGTCTCTACCCACTAGAAAGCAATAGGACTTTCTCAAAGTTATGATGACCAACAATGTCTCCGATCACTGTCACATGTTCCATTGGTGAAGGTCAGGGGCAGCGTCCCTGGTTGAGGATCCCTGAGTTAGACCCTTAACCCAACAGTACGTAGTTGGTTACAGTGTCCATGAGTTACCTAGAGTAATAAAGGAGGCGATTTCATCTACATGGACCAACCTTAAGCACTCTTAACATCAGACTCTTGAATAGGAAGAGAGGCATTTGAGAGGAAGAACAGGACACTTTAAGAGTGGCCCCTCGTGTTACAGCTCAATTCACAATCGCCAAGATGTGGAAGCACCCCAGACACCCATCAACCCACGAGTGGATTCACATATTGGCATATGTGTACTATGGAGTGGATTAACCCCAAATGCCCATCAACCCATGAGTGGATTCACATATTGGTATATATGTACTATTCAGCCATAAGAAAAAAATGGAGATTTTACATCTTTTGTGTTTCCCTGGATGGAGTTGAAACACATTGTTCTTAGCAAAGCCTTACAAGAATGGAAAAAACAAGTACACAATGGTCCCAATTCTAATATGAAACTGATATATATACATATTGTTTATATATTATATGTATAATATACGATTTCAAGCCCACATGAAAGAAAAAAACAGATTGTCTAATGAGGGGGAGAAGAAAGGAAAAAGGGGAGAAAGGAGAAGGGAGGAGAATCTCACCTAACGTACACAATGTGAGGGTGTTCAGTACACTACCTGTGAAGGGTTCAACTACAACTTGAACTTTATGTTAGAAATGAAAACAATGTAACCTAACCACATAGCAATCTGAAATTTAAAAAAAAGACCCCTCAAGCCATACAACGGTATTGAGTTCTCCTTCATCACTTACTATGCAAATAACCGGACAAGGTTTCTAATCTCTCTGTACCTCAGTTTCTTTGTTTAGTGAATGGCAGATAATTTCTATCTCATGGAGCCATTATGAGGATAAAATGAGTTAATGAATTACTTAGAAAAGAGTAGGATAGAGTAATAAAGGAGGCTAATTATTCTAAATATGCTTAGAAAAGAGTCTGGCACATATCAAGTGCTTCAATTAATGGTTGTTGTTGGTATTGATAAAAATGTTAGTGGTTTCAACCACTGGTGATCCTGTTTCCTAATCTTGGGCTTTTAACCCTATCACCTCTTGGGCTGAGAGTCTTAGGTCTCAGGAAAGCTGAAAGGAGCTGGTAGGTGGTGAGAGATGCCCAGGGCAAGTCCCACCTCATCACCAGGTGGTCTCAGTCCACCTGCTACTGCCCCAGGTCAGTCTGTTCCATCAGGACCTATTCTCGCTGGTCCGTCTTCTCCAGCCAGTTTTATCAAACTGGTAATAGTTGTGGGGAAATCGTTTCTCATTTTCTTTTTCTCTCCTTCCCTTCCTCCCTCCCCCACCCTTTTGGTCTTACTCATTTCTAAACCAGTTTAAAGATCTAAAAGCCTCGTTATCACCTCAGCTGCTTTTACTCATTTAGGAAGACAAAGTTTAATCAAAATATCTCTGTCATCAGGTCAAGATGACCAGGGTAGAGTTACCTTGCACTGATTCACTCAAAGGATTATTCTAAATCCATACGTATGTCCTGTGACTGATGGCCTGTTCCTTCACTTGAGACAGAAAAACTTAAGGGAAAAAATTATCCATTGTACAAGACACAGCTGTAGAATTGAAGTGATATTATGAACTATTGTTACCATCCCACCAGAAGAAAATTAATCTAAAAGATCTTCTCAGTGGTCTAAACTGAACTTTTTCTGATGTAGAGCAGAATTTGCCTTGTCATCATTGTGTACCAAATTTGGGCTTTGTATTGTTATAGGTAAGAAAGAAACTAAAGTCCTTTCTTTATGGTGCATTTTTGCTGCTTTTTTGTGCCTGTTGTTTTTACTACACATTATGTTCAATTGCTGAAAATTATACAGATTACATATTACAAATATGACACTATTCATTAATGACATGGAGAGTTTCCAATGTTTGAAGCATCCACACAGAACTATAGATCCATCCTGGTCTGCTTATAATCCCTACAAGTGAACGATTTGAAAAAGATAAATTATAAGCTGAATATTATTAATCAAACCTGATATGTTATATATTATACCTTAATTGAGGTATAATTTGGCTCCTGTTGAGGCAGGAACCAAAGTTTCAGTCAATTCCTTTGACTTAAGTCATATATGAAGAGCAGTCAATAGCATCTGATGACTCCATTTGTAGAGGGAGTCATTCATTCATTCATCCATTCATGAAATATCTAATGCATGACTACTGTGATTGAGGGAAGAGTGGCATTGCATAAATATGTGAGATATGATGACTGCCCTGGAGGAATATGCAGGAACACTAATGGGAGTCATTGTTACATTTTGGGAATTCAAGAAAAGTCTCTGATAATGGGTGAACTAAGCACAGAGAGAACTTGGATTTGATTTCTCAGCCCAACTCTCTAAAGCAGTTCAGCGTTCTCCTGTTGTTGGTTACCTTTGAATTGTGTTTCTCCTTACATAGGTTGGGATGGGTGTAGGAAGAGTGAGTAGACAGTTTGATCAGGGACCGGTTCTATAGCGGGGAGAACTGGCTGGATTTGCCAGGGGCAGAGGGGAAACCGTGGCCTTTGAATCTAAATGAACTCTCACAGGGTACATGAGCCATGTGGGGACCTTTGAGAGGCCAGACCTGGTTGCAGACCCTCCCTCACTTGTCCTTTGCTATTCAGCAGTTGAGGCCTTACCTGGGTGCTACCCCTTCACATTTTTCTACCCATGAACCCAAAGTTTCTTCTTGGAAATTCTTCCCTACTGCTTATAACTGCTCAGCCCCTCTTTTAGTCAAGGATGTACAGGAAAACCAGCCAGCCACTCTTAGTCTTCCAGGAATAAGGTGTTCAGTCCAGAGACTCATAACACTACTGACAAGGCTGGGGTTAAGGTCAGGGAGGCCAGCTCCAGCCTGAAGCATCATAGCTGTGGGTCTCAGGAGAGGTGCAGGTGGGTCTCATAACGGTGGGTCTCAGAAGAGGTGCAGATCCAAGAATGTCTGTCTATGACACAGGTAGTCTCAAAAATGTGCCTCACACCTGCCTATACAACTGTCTCTAACTACCTTCTTAGGAATGAAAAGCTTTGTCTCATTGTAGATGATGAATCAGAACTCATAGAGGAAGTATTTCCGGGAAATGTACTCCCAGCTTCTTGGCAATGCAGTAAAGGACTCATAAGGTGGTGGCAGAGGCTGGGATATGGCTCACACCTGTAATCCTAGCACTTTGGGAGGTTTATGTGGGAGGATGGCTTAAGCACAGGAGTTTAACATTAGCTTAGGTAATAGCAAGACCCCATCTGTACAAAAAATAAAAAAATAGCTGGGCATGGTGTAAGTGGTGCACACTTACAGTCTCAGGTACTAGGGAGTTTGAGGCAAGAGGACCACTGAGTCCTGGAGTTGGAAGCTGTAGTAAGCTATGATGCCACCACTGCACTCTAGTCTGGGCAACAGAAGGAGGCTCTGTTTCAGAAACAATAAAATAAAATAAAATGATAAAATAGGTAGATAGCAGTGAGTGATGCCAGGCTAACAATAAAAAGTCCAGTGAGACTGCCAGCCCTCCTCCTAAAAGGTTTGACTCCCCCTGTCCCTTCACCTAAGGCTATGCCAGCCCCATCTTTGTGATACTCAAATGCTTTTATAGTCATAGGACAGGAACTCTGATACCTGCCTTTTAGATGACAGAGGAGTGGCTATTTCTGGTTTTTCACATGGGCATGGCTGGTAAATCGCCCACAGTCAGAGTTTCTCTCCTCCCAGACACCCACATCTGCATTCTAATGCTAACATTGGGCAGCTGTCTTTGTTCAATGCAGAGCTAAACTCACGGAGACCCAGTCTTTAATTGTAGAGTCAGCAGCAGTCACAAGCCTCTATGAGGAAACCTCCTTGTGTGTGTGATGCAGGAATGAAGAAAGAATAAAGGAGAGACAAGCTGAAAACTCCTTCCTCTGTAACTACCCATAAAGGAATAAAAAAATAAGCTTCCCTCCACCACTTCTGGCCCCTGCAGTATTGAGAGCATCAATCCTCATGCATTGTCTGCTGTTTTCAGGCACTATGCCAAGCACTGGAGAATCAAAAATGAAGATGTTTTGTTCTAGTTGTCTGTTGTCACATAACAACTTCAAAAGTGTGGCTTAAAACAATAGTCATTTATTTTGCTCTCAAATCTGCTACTGGGCAGAGCTCAGCAGAGACCGCTTCTCTCTGGTCCATAGTA
Organism: Galago senegalensis; assembly: GCA_963575145.1. Lineage (NCBI taxonomy): Eukaryota > Metazoa > Chordata > Mammalia > Primates > Galagidae > Galago > Galago senegalensis. Next base: position 13,937 of record CAUYTI010136836.1, read on the forward strand.
CATCCGCTGGACTGGCAGGACTCAGGCCTGGAGGACCCCTGTCAAGATAGCTGACTCACATAGCTGGAAAGTTGGTGCACACTGTCAGCTGAGTGCTCAGCCATGGCTATGCTCTGTGGGCCTCTGCACAGGCTGCGTGGGCTTCCTCATGACATGGTGGCTGGATTCCAAGAAAACAAGGTAGAAGTCTGTTTTTATGACCTAGCCCTCAACATATTTCTTTTTCTGTACTCCATAGGGAAAGGCAGGATCAAAGAGATGGGACATAGATTCCACCTCCTGCTGAAGAGTTGCAAGGTGCTAGAACATGTACAGGATGAGAGATAATGTCAGAGCCATCTTTGGAAGATATAACCTGCCACATTGTGCTCAGTGTATGTGGGGGGCTCATGGACTAGTGATATATGAGGTAGACATGAAAGAGATGATTGGAATTCAGTTTGAATATGCTAAGGGGATTTTATATTCTACCTAGAGGTTTCAGAAAGCCTAAAGGAAGTGACCCAAGTCTTAAAGAATGAGTAGGTATCTACCAAGCTGGAAAGCAGAAGGGCGTTGGGGAACAGCGTAATCACAGCCTAGTGAGCTGCTGAGTGAGACTGTCAGGGCTCCTCTGTGCATCTCTGCTTCCCAGTGGCAGTGTGAACCACTCGAGGCTGCACTGGTGTCCTCACTGTGCCCAGCACACTGCATCACTTCATCTTGACTTTCCCATCGTTTATGCTCACTTAGCAATTTCCCGTGAATATAATTCATGTTAGATATAACTGTTCCTCTAGACTTTAATGACAGAGCTGGCTCGAGATGCATGTCTTTGTCCTTTTTAAAGAAATGCTCTAACCTAATACCATTCATTTATCTTTTTCACACACATGTAAACGTGTAGTTTAACAAAAGTGAATGATAGTTGTGATAAATGTATAAAACCAGGCACCCGTTAACATTGAAACTATTAGTCACAATAACTGTTCTGGTTATTTTTTAAAATTTCAAAGTATTAAGGGGTACAAATGTTTTTGTCACATATCTTGAGTCAGGGCTATAAACGTGTCCATCACCCAAATAGTGTTCATTGTACCCACTAGGTGGGTTTTTACTCTTCCCCACCTCCCTTCCCCCCTGCTTGATTTCCAGTGACTTTCACTCCCCCCGCACACTTGTGCCTGTAGGTCAGTTCCAGTTTATTAGAGAGCACATGTGGCATTGGTTTTTCCATTCTTGAGATACTTTTGTAAGGGTGGTGGTCTCCCATTCCTTCCAAATTGCTGCGGACAGCATAAATGCATCCTTTTCATGGCCAAATAGTACTCCATTGCTAAGACCTTCATGAAATTGATGGACACTTTAGTCTAATTCCACATCTTTGCAATTGTGAATCATACTTCAATAAGCATTCAAGTGCAGGTATCTTTCTGACAAAATGACTTATTTTTTTTCCTTTGAGTGGTTGCCCAGCAGTGGGATTGCTAGATCAAATGGTAGGTCTGCTTCTAGTTCTTTGAGAAAACGCCATACCGTTTTCCATAAGGGTCTTGCTGATTTGCAGCCCCACCAGGAGTGTGTAAGCATTCCCTTCTCCCTGCATCCACACCAGCATCTTTTGCTTTGGGACATTTTAATAACGGCCATTTTAACAGAGCCAAGGTGTTATCTCATTGTGGTTTTAATTTGCATTTCCTTGATGATTAGTGACGTTGAGCATTTTCTCGTATGTTTATTGGCCATTTGTCTATCTTTTGAAAACCTTTTTTTCATATTTTATGCCCACTTTTTAATGGGGTTCTTTAGTTTTTTTTCTTGCTGATTTGAGTTCTTTGTAGATTCTGGATATTAGCCCTTTAGCAAGATATATAGTTGGTGAATATTTTCTCCCATTCTGTAGGTTATCTCATCGCCTGGTTGATGATCTCCTTAGCTCTGCAGAATTTTAATTTAATCAAGTCCCATTTATTTATTTTTGTTGTTGCTGTAATTGCCATTGGAGTTTGAGTCATAAATTAGTCACCCCCATGACTGCATTAATGTACATAGCTATGATTTAATTAAAAAATCAGTCACCAATATCTAGAAGAGTTTTCCTTACATTTTTTCTTCTTACAGTTCTTTGTCTTGCATTTAAATCTTTTTTTTTTTTTGAGACAGAGCCTCAAGCTGTCATCCTGGGTAGAGTGCTGTAACATCATAGCTCACAGCAACCCTCCAACTCCTGGGCTTAAGCGATTCTCTTGCCTCAACTTCCTAAGTAGCTGGGACTAGAGGCGCCCACCACAATGCCTAGGGTAGATATTTTTTGGTTGTAGTTGTCATTGTTGTTTGGCAGGCCTGGTTTGGATTCAAACCCACCAGCTCTGGTGTATGTGGCTGGCACCTTAGCCGCTTGAGCTACAGGCACTGACCCACATTTGAATCTTTTTATCTATCTTGAATTAATGGTAAGTGGTGAGAGATAGGGGTCCCGTTTCATTCTTCTGCCTGTGGCTATCTGATTTTCCCGACACCATTTATTGAATAGGCCTTCTTTTCCCCAGCATATACTGTTGTCTACTTTGAAAAGGTCAGCTGACTGTAGGTAGATGGTTTTGTATCCAAGTTCTCTGTTCAGTTCTGTTGGTCTATTTTTGTACCACGACCATGCTGTTTTGGTTACTGTAGCCTTGTAGTTTAAAGTTTCATAATGTGATGCCTCTAGATTTGCTCTTTTTGGTTAGGATTGCTTTGGCTTTTCAGGCTCTTTTCTGGTTCCCAACAAAGCATAGAATTTTTTTTTTAGATATGTGAAATATGAGATTGGTATTTGGGTGGCGATTGCATTCAATCTGTAAATCACTTCGGGTAGTATGGACATTTTAACAAGGTTGATTCTACCAATCCAAGAGCACAGTATGCTTTTCCATTTATCAGTGTCATCTGTGAGTTCTTTCCTTGGTGTTCTTGTTATACAGATCTTTCACCCTTGGTATTTTATTTTCTTTGTTGCTATTGTAAATGACATTGAGTCTTTCATCTGACTCTTGTTTGACCATTATGGGTATATAGAAATACTACTGATTTGTGTACAGTGATATTGTAAACTGAGACTTGATGAATGTATTTATCATTTCCAAGAGTGCCTTGGGATGCATCAATGAATAAATCAAAGAGCCCCCATCCATGGAAAGCTCACCTTCTAGTCCAGGAGACACTGAACAGTAAAAACATTAAATAAGTAAACAGCATATGTCAGAAGGTGATCATCGGAAAAATAGAGCAAGGTACAGGTTTAATGCTGCTGGGAGTTAGGGGAAGTCATTCTAAATAGGGTGTTGGGTCGGGGCCTTACTGATGGTGACATGTGACAGCAGCCTGGACTAGGTGTGGGGTTAGCACACTGTCACTTCACACTGTCGTCTCTCCCAGTCCTCTCCTCTGTCACCTCCTTCGTCTGCTTTGCCACTCCCCACCGTCACCACACACACAGGCTCTGCCAAGAAGCTTGCCTACACCTGGAGGGAAAATAGAAGCAACCAGACCGATCGTCCACAATTGTCCCCACACTGTCCCCCTTCCCTCCTGTAAATTACTGAATCTGTAAATCACTTTGGGTAGTATGGACGTTTTAGCAAAGTTGATTCTACCAATCCAAGAGCACAATATGCTTTTCCATTTATCAGTGTCACCTGTGAGTTGATGCAGGAGGCATCTGCTCTGTCCTGGGAAGTCTCCTATTTTTCGCTGAATCTCCTCTCATTTCACCTTCTCAAGGATTTCGCTCCTGTACCTGGCCCCTTTCCCTCCTGCATCATCAGATTTTCCTGTCTACTCAGTCATTATAAACGTGCTCCTAGAACTCACATCCTGAGGAGAAAAATGCCTTGACTGACCCCCATGCTCTCTTCTAAGGACAACCCCATTTCTCTTCTGCTCTTCTCCCAGAAAAAAAAAATCTTGAAATACTTGTCTACTGTCCTGTGTCCATGTCCTCATATACCACTCTCTTTTCCACTACTTAGTCTGGTCTTTCTTTTTCTTCATTCCACAGAAACTGCCTCTGAACAAATCCAGCAGTAACACCATCTCTGTTGTCTTACTGGCCTTCCCTACCAGCAGCTTTCCTGCTAAGGAAAGAGTGGATCATTCTCTCCTTAAAAACGTTCTCTTGGCTCTGGAGACCTCTCCTGCTCTCCTGGATTTCTTCCTATTCCTTTGGCCTCTTCTCAGTCCCCATTGCTCACCCTCCTTTCCTGTTTGATCCTCAAGTATTAGGAGATCTTTAGACTTGATCCTGAGTCCCCTATGTTTAAACAATCCCAGTAAAGTAGGCAAGAGGAGTTACGTCAATATTATACTAATGAGGAAGTGATACGAGTTGAGACACAATCAGTTATATTTCTTTGTTATCAAAAATCATACAAGCCTCATTTCTTGACAGTTTTTTCGTGACCTTTGGGTAAAAACACTTGCTAGACTATATTGCTGCAGGCACTGTAGCATCCTCTAATCTTGATAAGCATTTTACTAAGAGATAAATATAACAGACCTAGAATGTTACAACTTTCTCCAAGTACATTAGAAAGCATTTCCATAGTTAAATTGCTTCTTCCTGGCAGCAGACACCCAATTCTTCTGCCCCTTCTGGGTCATGTATATTTCATGGCTATTAATCACCGCAGATTAATAAGGGAATGCTGGCACGTGGGTTCCTGGCTGTGTCAGAACTGTGAATACTCATCAGTGGGTGGATCATTTGTGATAATAAAAACATATAACAATGATGACGAAGTTGTCTCCCAGTTCAGGTTATCTCACAGACCATCCGTGATAATGGGGAAAACATGTTGGAAGAACTTTTGGACTTTTAGGGATTGGAAGTGGCATGGCTTACTTGTAAGGAGAGACCTACTCCTGCATGTGTCCATGAAGGCAGCATCTTCCCTCCCAGTGGCTATGAGACCAACCTCTACTCATGTCCATCACATTATCTGTAGTTAGTGTAATGATTGCTTTACTGCGTTGTGACTTTCCTGAAATCTAGGACCATGTCTTTGCTTTGCTTCCCTATGATCAAACAGAGCCTGCATATTAGGAAACATAGTACATAGTAATCAGGATTATATTTAGATGTTTTTGGAATGACTTTATGAGTGATTATAAGACAGATAGAACATATGTTTACTCTCATAGACCTTCTCAGGCACAGCAGCTTATTTCTTTAAAGTTAATGGGGAAAGGGATCTCTCTGACCTCTAGACTGTCTTTTAAGGACTTACTTGATGGGTTGAGGCCAATCCAAGATAATTTCTCTTTGATAAAGTCAGAGTCAACTGATGAATACCTTAATCACAAGAGCAGCATCCCCTTGCCTTCACAAACTCTGCCTACACTCAAGGAGGGGTGCTTATGTGCATGTGGGGTGTAGGGGTGGAAGGGATATCTGAATATGGGAGACAATCTTAGATGTCTGCCTGCCATGTGATGTCAGACTCGAAGGAATAGAAATTTTTCAGGTAAAGAAGACAGCATATGGGAAGACACTGCTTGAGCCCATTAGAGGCTTGGCAATTTGGAAAGAAGAAGAAAGAAGCCCAGTGTGGCTGGAACTCAGAGGGAGGAAAAGTAGCTGCCAGGTCATGCATCAGCCACTTTCTTGATTTTCCAGAGAACGGTGGGAAACCATGGATCATAATGCATTTTTAAAGATGTCTCTGATGTCATCAGGAACACACAGGGCAAGAAGGAATGGAGGGAGGCCAGCGCGAGGCTGCTGCACTATTCAAGATGACAGATGATAGTGGCTCAAAGAGGGGTGGTGGAAGCAGAGATGGGGAGAAGTAGACAGGTTTGAGAGAAACATAAAAAGTAGAATCCGTGAGTCTTGGTGATTAATTGGATGTCACATAGAGAAAGAAAAGACTCTGAACTTGAGCCACTGGCTGTTGGTACCATTTCAGAATCAGGGGCCACTGAGAGGAAGAGTAGTTTTGCCAGACAACTGGGTCAGTTTTAGACACATTGAATCTGATGTGACCCTGAGATGGCGAGGGCAGGTGTTACCTTGGCCACCTTGGCCATTGGCTGTGCTGATCTGGAACTCACAGGAGAGGTCAAGGGCATGAATTCAAGAGACAACAAATGATAAGCGACATCTGAAGCCATTGGGAAGGGCTGAGATCATCTGGGAATGAGAGATAGAATGAGGACAGAGCGTGGAGAGGGTCCTCAGGGACCCCCTACTTAAAAGGCTGCTAAGGAGGAAGGAGTGGCCATTTCACACACCTATCTCCTATTGCTGATGCTAATGTCATCTCCATAAATATTGTGGAGAGAATGTTGCATTTAGGAGCATACAGCGCCTTAGAGGCTTCTCTCCACCAGAAAGCTGTGTATATTTGCCCAAGTGTGTGTGAGAGTGTGTTGTAGAAAGGGAATTGCATTAGAATCAACTGAAGAAGAGTTTTTTTGAACTACACTCACAAATTTTGATGTGTGCCTAAGGGAATCAAGAATAACAGACACAAAAAGTCTTTTTAGAGACACATGCCTTCATTTTTTAAGAGAAAACTGAAGCTCAGAAAAGTGCAAGTGATTTGCCCAGTGATACACAGCTGGTCAGAGGGCAGCCCCACTGAGAGGAGCTGAAATTGCCTAGCAACGACTGGAGCCTTCTGAGCCCCCAGGAATGCACATTTCTCCATCAGTTCCAGAATCTATGTTCCAGACACATTAAGAAACTTAGCATCCCTGTGGGTTACCAAAATGTGCGCCAGGCATTCAGTACCTGAGGGAGGAAAAAGGAAAATCTCCTTTATTAAACCACAACTGTACAACCACGGCAGCTTCACAACAGCCCTGTACAACAGATATTTTCCCTATTTTAAAAATGAGGAAACTGAGACTTGTGGATTTAGAGTACCTAGAAATGGCATAATCAGGTTTAAAATTTGTTCTCATACTTGGCCTTACATTAATTTTAGGATGTGTAGGGGGGACCATATGCATGCAGTATGCTTTAGATTCCAATATGCAATTAAGCATTTCTCCAAAAAAATAAAACGCCAGGGGGGTCAAGTTCATGAGCAAATACTTTTGTGTGAGCCAGGCCTTCCTCTTGTGGAGATGTCCTCTTCTGTGGGCAGACGGCACTGGTAAGAATCCAGGCTCCAGCCCTTCCTCACTATGTGACCTTAGCCAAGGTCCCAGACTACTTTATACATTAGTATCATCATAAATTAAGGTGATACCAACACCTGCCTCACAGGGCTGGTATGAAGGATAAGGGATTTCATGTCTATAAAAGCTCAGAGACACCACCTAACAAGTAGCTGCACTGTGTATCTGCTTCCATCTCTGCGACTGCTATTCATTCATATTCACTATTTTTTTAATCCAAGAGGTTTATCAGAGTTCCCAATTAATATCATCTTCTTAGCCCAGAACTTTTTTTTTTTTAATTGAATGTTAACTATGTACATTAATGCACTTCTGGGGTACAGTGTGGGGTTTTCACATGCATTCTGAAATACTTCCATCAAACTGGTCAACACAGCCTTCATGTCATTTTCTCAGTTATTGCTTT
>CAUYTI010136837.1:0-27222 GCA_963575145.1 Galago senegalensis
CTGTCTTTAAGAATGTTTCATATGACATGAAGGCTGTGTTGACCAGTTTGATGGAAGTATTTCAGATTGCATGTGAAAACCCCACACTGTACCCCAGAAGTGCATTAATGTACATAGTTACCATTCAATTTAAAAAAAAAAAAGAAAGAAAGAATGTTTCATAGGCCAAAGACTCAGTGTCGTAGAATTTTAAGGCTGAATAGAACCACCATTTCCAAATGCGGTGAGCCTTAAAGTCCTGATCAATATACTGAGATGAGAAAATGCAAATCCAGGCACATATCCTCTCTGAAACAGAAAGTATCCCCCATCCCGCCAAGCCTTTCCAGCAGGACAAGAGGGAAGCAAGTTAGCACTAGATGTTACAATTACCGTGTCAGTGGTCTTGCTCTGTTTTCTAGATGCTAAGCTCCCTGCAGACAGGTATCTGTGACTACGACTGTATGACATTTAAGTCACAAAGACACTAAAATATTTCTAAGTTGCTTTTAAAATTACATTGTAGCATTCCCTTCCCCTTCTGAAAAAAAAAAAAAACAGTGAGAGTTAAAACCTAAAGTTCTGTGACGTTTACATAAGTCCAAACATTTCTGAAAGTAAAATCTAACATCTTATATACAAATACTAAGATAGGGAATAAGTGGCTTTTAAGGGAAAAAAACTCATTAGTGTAAAGCAAGTTCACAATCAAGTATCCCTTGGAGCTTTTGAACTCATTCATTTAATAAAATGTCACTAAATGTGAGGCATTGAATAATGGATCTCACTGTTTAAATTCATAGTATATCTTGTATATCTGGAAATCAAACCATCAAAAAGTCCAAGAGAGTATTTTAAGAAGATTTTAGAGACGACAGAGAGGATAAAGGTTCCATACAAGAATCTCCACCCCACCCGATCCCATTTTTTAAGTATGCAACAAAAATCCTTCAGGAAAATGTAACTTTAGAACTCCTGGGTTGGTTCCCAATCTGCTTAAAGGGAACTTTGGTATTTGTGGATTTTGGTGAATATATTACACTTCTGGAGGAAATCCAACTTAAGAAGCATATTAACTGTAGGCTTTTTTCCTATCTGTTTAATAATAAAAGTAGAAAAATAAGTTTTCATCTATAAAAATGCAAAGTCCAAGTAAATACACTAGATTGTAAAGGAAAATTGAAATATGTCCTTAAAGCTCTTACTAAAAGCAGAAATGAAAAAATACTTGAACTCTCAGAATGGTAATGAAGCATTTCAAATTCCCATCTGCTAATATCACAGCCCTAAAGACTAACCAGAAAGTTTAAATTGGAGAATCAGGTGCAGTAGGGCCTTGGGTAGCCATGAAATCCAGGATGACAACATAAGTTTGCCAACAGACTTTGATAAATTGTCTGACTAGTGGAGAGGGACAGAAAAGTCCCAGCAACTCCAGAAGTTACATATACGTGTGATTTAAAACACATTCCTAGTTCTCTGCTGGTTACACCAACATCCAAAGAGAAGGGAGGGAGCAGCAGGCAGGCTTAGGAATGTGCCCCAGACACCAACCACATGAGAATTGGCTGAAAAAGCCCTTTCTTGAAGTCACACAGCAGTCAGCATTTACTTATTTAACAGGGACAAGCGGCTGAGCTTTTCCAATGGGGGAAACCCTTCCTTGGCCACTCAGCTCACAACCTCATTAAATTCAGAGTGAAGCCAGCTGCCAGGTCGGCAAAGGGTGACCCAGCCATGGCTCTAGAAATTCCTAGCAAAGAAAATAAATTGAGTGCCTGGGAGCTCATAGATCACAGGCAAGGTGGAGATTTCAAGCAACTGTCAGGAAGATAAGGAAATCATCCTCAGAGTGTGGCTCTTCCAATTTGAAGATCCTCTGCAGTGTTGGGGCTGCAAAACCTAAATGCCGCCTAGCTAAGTTCTGCTCCTGGCTGGTTTCTCTGTAGGATGTGTTGTGTCCACATCCCAGACCCCTAGACCCAAGGCTATCAGAGAGGGACAGCAGATGGAGGAAAGGACAAGACCCAGAAGCAGGGAATCCCCAAAGACAACCTAAACAGTGTGAATGAAAATCCTGTTTCTCAGCTTAAACAATATTTCAATAGAGAAAAAAGAGATCAATTCTTTACAAGCAGCATTAAAATTACAAAGATATAAATGCATAGAAAATCATTCACTCAATAGGTTGAAAGTTTTATTTAAATTTTATTATCATCATTTTTTTTTTTTTTTGAGACAGAGTCTCAAGTTATCGCCCTGGGTAAAGTGCCGTGGCATCACAGCTCACAGCAACCTCAATCTCTTGGGCTTAAGCAATTCTCTTGCCTCAGCCTCCCAAGTAGCTGGGACTACAGGCACCCACCACAACACCTGGCTATTTTTTGGTTGCAGTTGTCATTGTTCTTTAGCAGGCCGAGCAGGGCCTGAACCTGCCAGCCTCTGTGTATGTGGCCGGCGCCCTACCCTCTGAGCTATGGGCATTAGAAATTTGAATTTGAGAGCATTCTCTGCCATTTTCCTCCTTTGCCAGTAAAGTGATAAACTTCTCTTTCCTTCTCAAAAAAAAAAATTACTTCACTCATTCCTTCTGTCTCTGAAATAATCTACCACAAGTGACATTAAAAAATTATAATTAAACATTGATCTGTTATATGAAATCACTTTTATAGTCAAAGAAATTTTAAAATAATCAAAATGATTGTTTCTCTCACATCTCCATTTTGGGGTTTTTTTATTTATTTTTTCTTTTGGGGGGGTTTAAGTGGTGAGCTATTACGATGAAACATTCTGCTTTTTGTCACTTAAAGGTAAAAATATCTTTAGTGTCTTTATGCAGAGGATGGCCAGGCACAAAGTGACCTCTCTTTGGCATTGAGTTCATTACTTCATTTATTTATTTTTTTATTTTTTTTAAAGTACACTCTCTAAGACTATGGAGAGCAGACTGTTCCACTAAAGAACAGTCTGATTTCATTACTTTAAAAGCCAAAAATGCTGCTTCATGTAAGTATGTGGTTGGAAGACTTTAATAAAACCATAATCATCTTTTTTGCAGAGAGCTGGATATTGTCTTTACTTTTACTCCCAAATAAATTATATTATGTGTATTGAATTAACTATTGGTTATAATCCTTAATCCTTAGATCTCTCTTTTCATCCCTTTTCCTCCAAATTTTCTGTTTTATACATTCACAAATGATTCAACCAGTGATTAGTAATCAACAACTTTCTCAAACCTAAGTTTTCTTTTTATACTGAGAAAGTATTTCACAGTACTACTTGCAATGCTGTTCCTAGTCAATTCTGATTAATTGGAGATGCAGAAAAAAACAGCGGGAGCATTTAAAAATTATTCTCACATGGTCCCTTCTGCTCAATTTCTGACTTGTATTTCGAAAAATGATTTTATTACACAAATTGAAGACACCATTCAAGTGCCTTGAAGCCTCACATCTCACTCATATACCAGTAAAAACATGGACACAAAGTAAGTCACCTTTGCTCTGAAATTTTCATTATAAATTTAAATTCTCTGTATTTAAAAATACCTTCAATTTAGATACATAATGCTAATGTCTGGCTGTACTAATAGAGGGCCTTAGTAAAATGCTATACACTAATCACCTGGGGTGGGGGCACTTGTCTAAAATGCAGATTACAGGTTCTCTGCCCAGATGGATTGTATTCCTGGTGCTGATCTAGTTTAAGGTTAGACTGTGAGAAACGCTGGTCACTACCACCAAGTTACTGGAGCACCAAGTATTAACTGCCCATGCTCAACCCCAAACCAGCACACAAAGCTGGAAATGTTCATGAATTTGTTCCACCATTTTAAATAGAATTTATAATTTGGGTTAATTGTGTCAGAATTTCATTTAAGCAGGGAGACAGTTTTTTCTTTCTTTTCTGTAGAATGTTCACGGTGAATAAAACAATGTGTGAATGTAATTCCACTTGCAGGCCTTGCCAGTCAGACTGCTGCCCCATCTGTATAGTCTGGCACGAGGTTTCCAAGCGAGAAATTTATTAGGTGTGTACTCATCTATTAACTTAAATATTTCCATGCTGGATGTTTGAGAAAGCAAAAAAATTCAAACATATCTTAAATTTAAGGCTATTTTATGATATAATCCATAAAATGACTATAACCCTAAAAGGTTATATATGACACACCCCTTAATGCCATGTAAATTGCAAATGTTTATTTTTTTAATTACACAGGCTTTGATTTCTAACAGTCGATTAATACTTTATCCTATCATTTTGTTGTAAAAGGGAAATTTACCTCTTGTGTCAAATTCTTAAAGTCCCAATGTGTTTTCACTAAATACAGACTCATGGATTATTTGGCAGCTGAAAATAGTTTCTCATAGAAGAAAAAGCACTTAAAACTAAAAACTTCAAAAGTGGTTGAGTATTAAACTTTTTTAAAAGAAAAGTCTCTTATTTATCTCATTTTTAAGAGGGAAGTTTTTTTAATTTAAAAGGTTTTATTTTTTAAAGCATTTTTTGACAAAGGAAACATAAGCGTACAACTAAAACATCTGAAAATTAAATAAAAAGATCCATAATGTTACACTCTCATATTATTTTGCTGAATTTCTTTGTAGTCCTTTATATTGCCTGGGTATGTTCATAGACTATGCACAGTATTGCCTCATAAAGATTTTTCCCCCTTGCTGTAAGAGATATATTTTTTCTATTACATTTTTATTATTTAAAAAAAAAAGAATTTTCCAGACTTTAGAAATCCAAAGGTCCGAATTTCCACAAATACCACTCATACCCTCGTGAACCTGCCTCTGATCCAGGTAATTGCAAAACTTCAGTACCAAACCACTCTGTGATGTTAAATTTTTCCCTCTGGTGGGGAGGGAGATACATACTCAAAGTTCTGTTCCCATTTCTTTGAACAGTAGCTTAATCTATTTTATTAATTGTAATTTTAAAAAGTCTATTGTTATTATCAAGAAACCCCATGCTGGCTCGGCACCTGTGGCTCAAGTGGCTAAGGCACCAGCCATATACGCCTAAGGTGGTGGGTTCAAATCCAGCCCGGGCCCACCAAAACAACAATGAGGACTGCAACCAAAAAATAGCCGGGTGTTGTGGTGGGCACCTGTGGTCCCAGCTACTTGGGAGGCTGAGGCAGGAGACTCGCTTGAGCCCAGGAGTTGGAGGTTGCTGTGAGCTGTGATGCCATAGCACTCTACCCAGAGGGATAGCTTGAGGCTCTGTCTCAAAAAAAAAAAAAAAGAAACCCCAGGCTAAGCAAGTCTCTTTAATCCCAATAACTTTATGACACAGCTACTGTTACCAACTTAGAAAGGAGGCAATGATTCAGTGGCTTCTCCAAGGTCAAACTACCATCCAGTGGTGGACTTGAGATGTATAACCCCAAATCCCAGAGCTCTTAAGAACTACCTCATACTAAAAAAGCTGTGTCTTACATTGCATTTCCCTTCTTTCTACTCCTACCTTATTTTAAAGACATCTTTCCATTGCATTCATTTACATGGTGATTAAGAGGATGTGCTCAACAAATCATTTAGCAAATTTGCCAAGTGCTTCTGAAGTGTCTGCTTGGGACCACATGCTGTGCTCAGTGCTGGACTTCCAGAGATGAAGATTGTTATTGCCCTTGAGGGGCTTACAATCCAAGGCATAGAGGGTGCGTAAAAGCAAGACAATGATTATTTTTAAAGCGACATGATGCCTGACCAGTATCCACGAACTGCTGCAGAGAGACTGAAGAGAATGTGACCCCTTCCATCCAAGAGATGAACTGAGAGCTAGTTAAGGACTCTTCACATTGTTCACCTGTATTTCACAGCACAAATTTCAAAAAACTGAAAATTTTTTAAGTCTGCAAATGGAGGCATTAAAAGGTAAACATCGGTAAAACAAAGTTTTGGAAAATTTGGAAAGAAATTTTTAAAACCTTTTTATAGTTTACTGCTGGGGTCACCCTCCAATCTCAAGTGGCTGTTTTGAGTCCAGGGGTTTACTCCCTTAACCTGGCTCTTGTCAACTCAAGTGGTAAAGATAGCCTTAAGTTCAATAAACATGTGGCCCTTTTTAACACCCACACAAGGGCTGAAGGGGGCTGACAGAATTTTTTGGTGGCCAAACTTGAGCCAGAGTCCTAAGAGAGAGGCAGTATCCTCCCGGTTCCAGCAAGGTAGTGACAGGTAATCAAGATAAGAGAACCTTAAGGAATTGGGTCCTCATAGGTGGCTCATGGTCATGAATGTCCTATTCTTCCATTGCTAATCCTTGGCAATTCTGTGCTTTCATTTAATGACAGAGGCCTGTTCTTCCTCCATCACGCCTTCATTCCACCCCCCCACCCCCCCACCCCACCCCAGGCACAGTGATTTAGAATGCTGGCTCAAATTCAAATATTAGCTCTACCACTTACTGGCTGTGTGACCCTGGGCAAATTATCCTGGTTTCTTCATCTGTAAAATGGGATAAACACAGTATCCATCTCATGTGGTTGCTACAAGACTTAACTGGGATCATACAGGTAAAGCACAGAGTTGGGTGTAGTAGAAGTGCTTAATAAATGACAGCTGTCACTCAGGGCACTTGCTGTCTAGCCCATACTTTGTCTCACATAGTTGATAGCTCCTGCATCATTTATTCTCCTTCAAGCCAGGCATAATAACTCTCTGAAGACAGGGTGGGGCAGCCTGCACATCCTCTGCATGCTCTCTAGTCATTGTAGTCCTCTGCTTTTGCGAGATAGCCAAAAAATATGTTTCCTTTGTTTATCTAGCTATGAGGGGCCTTTGAAAACTCCTAGGAGTGAGAGGCTCTCTTACACTTACTTGGAACTCTCTCCATACCTTGTGAAGTATAAAGTATCCAGTAAAAACCATTGGGTTTATTTGTTGTGAAGGACCTCAGAAATGATCTAATTTGACATCTTCACTGTATGGATGAGAAGGCAGTCCAGGTGGAAAAGGAGAAGCCTGCCCTCAAAGCTGGAGTGAGCTTGGGACCCGGACAAGGATAAAACAAGGACTCTAACTCCCAGTCCAGTAATGTTTTCTCAAAGGATGCAGCCCTGAGTCAAGACACAGCTAATTGGCTTTACCTTTCTACAGGCCAAATAGGTAGGAGAATGTCATGGTAATGTCACATTTAAAGAGGAGCAAAATTCTTTATTCACTGCAAATATTCTTTCTGAATTTTAACACGGTGCCTTGAGAGAGTGACAGGGCAATAAATATTTTGTTGATTTTGTATAAAAAGGCAAATGATACTAGAAAATAAACCCTCACTTTGGAAATTTCTCCTAGATTCAAAATTTGCTACCTACAAAGACTTAATGGAATGTCCTGGATAATAAAATACACTAATTAGATAATTCAATTTTTAAAGAATGAAAGATACCATGAAATGAAATATGCTAGCATCCTTCGTTTTTTTTTTCCTTATTGTCCTGAGTAGACTGCCATGGTGTCGTAGACCACAGCAGCCTCAAACTCTGTGCTCAAGAGATCCTCTTGCCTCACCCTCCCAAGTAGGTGAGCTACAGGCACCCACCACAATGCCCAGCTAGTTTTTTTCTGTTTTTAGTAGAGAAAACCACAACACCCTGTTAGTTTTTTCTATTAGTAGCCTCTTGCTCGAGCTGGTCTCTACAGAACTCCTGAGTTCAGGTGATCCACCTGACTTGGCCTCCTAGAGTGTTATGATTCTAAGTGTGAGCCACAGTTCTCTCCCGGCCTACGTAAGGACCAAAAGGCATCTAGAGAGCATCGATTTGGGCCTTAATTGCCATGATTCTGTAACATACCACACAACCTAAACTCTTTAGGATAGCCCCAGGTTCAAATTATCTACCTCTTTGTATCAATAAGTTTAAAAATCTCCCCCAAATTTCTATTTCTCAGAAACTGGTAACTGAGTAAATCTCATGTAGAAGCATTATAATCAAAAATAAAAGTAAGTCACAACAGACTGAAATAACCACAAGAGGAAGGCTCTCTAGGTTACCAACAGAAGCATGTGTGCATGAAAAGAACCAATTATACCCACAGCTATAGACGTGACACGTATTTGTAAGAGCCCCCAGTGCAGCCAATGTGACAGCAGACACAGCTTGAGCAACAATGCAAAATCGGCAACCAGAATCTTCACCCATATTCATGAGAAGCAATTGGCAAGAAGGATAGATAGCACAGATTTACCAAAAGAAAACAATTTTCTAGGTATACTCAGGGGTCAGAAAACACTGAATTCAAACCCCTACACTTTCTGTATTGCCAGAATAAACTATCTTCAACTGCCTTTTTAAAGTTAAAAACAAATACTGGACTATGATGTTGTTCACACATAGGGGATTACGAGGGAACATAAGACCTCAGACAGCCTCAAAGATGGCTTCAGGAATATCATCTCTATACTGATTTTTTTCCAATGAGCTCTGGGGTGGGAAAAAAAGGAGGATTTAGGGTTAACAGTCATGCAAGTTACCAAAAACTCCATTAACTAGAACTCTTTATTTTCTATGCATTCCTATTAAAGTTTTACTGCAGAATAATTTATGAGATGTCTGAGGCGTGTTGTGAAAAAAATATGTCTGACATTTAAGACTATTTTAAAACATCTCTCTTGTAAAAAGAGCCGGAGGTGTGGCAAGTTTGGGCCTTGCTCTGCCTGGGGGAGAGTCAGAATTTTCAGCAGTCTGGGGCAGGGAGCTGGCCCAGCTTCAAAGGCCCAGCCTGGCTCTCCACACACCCCGAGGCGCCATTGGGCAAAGACAGCATCTCTGTTCCTATCTGGGGCCTCAGCCCTCTGCTTGCCCTTCAAGGTTCCCTGCTGCCTGAGGAAACATGTGAAATATTTCCGTGAAGGGCCTGCTGTGTGGAAGCAACAGGAAATAAAGGTTTACTCCAGCGACTCCCTGCTAACCGGGAGGCAGGGGTCCATCTGAGAATTACAGTTTTCTAAGCGACTTGTTATTTTTACCAGATGTTTTCAAAGGCAGGTCTTGTGCACAGTATTTGAGAGGTATTTTTGGTTTTTGGAATAGAAAGTAGTTAACCATAAGACATATTTTAATTGAGTATTAAAAGCCAACCCAAATTCAAATTGACGTGGGGGAAATAAAAATGACTTCAATTTTCTTAGGGCTTAAGAGAAATTAAACATTCAAATACTCTGAAACTTCCTGAAGGAAATAAAATCAGTTCTTAGAAAATACAACCTTTACTATCTTTGAACAAAGCTGTCAGGGCTAAAGAGACACTAGACCAGCGTGACCCAAATAGAAAAACTAGTGTTAGAGGCACCCTCAGGTCCCATCATAACCCCTTCTGCCACCACCACCATTTGGTATAGGCACTTAGGCAAAGAGCTCCCTTTCCTGTTACTCCCACTGCCAGGCTGTGCCACATATATGAGAAATGTTCCCTCTCCCTCTTCCCTACCAGCTAAGCTGCCTCATCACATCCTTTTAAGAGGATCTCATCTCTTTCAAAAAGATTTCTGGGACGGATGGATCTCAGAAAAAAACGGATAACCAATGTCCACAGCCCCGACCCACTTAGACATGGAGAGTGCGTGTTTACAATCTTCATCTCTTCCCACGTATACAATCTGCATTGTTTTATTATCAACTTATATATCTTCCTAGTGTGCTGTGCTATTTTCTCCTGTGTACTGGTGGCTCAGTACAACATATCTGTAGCTTAAGACATGAATTCTAGAAAGGTATATTTTTGGCTTTGTCACACAGGGAAAGCCTGAAGGATGTGAGGGGCCTTCACCTAAGAAAATGTGCAATGGGGAGACTCGGGCTGCAGACGGAGTCAAGTTCTGCCTCCTCCATTTCCCAGCTGCTATCTAAGGGAAGGTGCTTTGCCTCTTTCAGCAGCACTTTCCTCTTCTGCAAAGTGTGACATCATAACACCAACCCTTGGGTTGTTATCATGATTAAATGAGCTACATGTACGACCAGGTACAAGGAGGAATCAAGTCCTGCGTCATCGCTGCTGCTTTTCCCAGTCCCTGCCCACACCCTTTATAAATAGTTCCTTTATTGAAACACGCATTAAATTACCTGATTTGAATGTGCCACATGTTTCCTGTCAGGCCTCCAATATGCTCAGTAAATGACATTTTCCTTTCCTTATCTTCCCCACCTTGCCTCTAATATACCATTTTATATGTAAGAAAAACTCACTTCTTTTAAAAGTATACTCTTCGATGTTTAGTTATTTCCGTATTTTCTCCATGGTCAACCTACTCTGTAAGTCTGGTTTACCCAAATTATAAATTCTGGCATCATGTCTCATTTAATCCGTATTTGAAGTTTCTGAATTTCTCACTGATTTTCAGGGTCATAAAAATCTCATGGCTCAAAGTGCCCTTGGATCAGCTCGGCCAGCGTTTCCCAAAACGTTGCACAAAACATTGTCTTCTCAGAAGAATTAGCAGGTATGAGGCAGCAAAGGTGTTCTCCTGTCTCGCAAGCTTATAACCACCTTCCATAAAGACTCTCAAAGATCCTCAATGACATATTTAGGTATCTGAAAAGTCATGTCATAAAGAATTCTGTTTAAATTAGCCGAAGCACTGCAGGGGTGGCAGGGAGAGCTGCCTGATATGGAGCTTACTGAACTTTGTGGAGTGATAATGTTCTATACCTTGGTAGAGGTTTAGATTATTCCAATATATGTACACATTTGTCAAAACTCAGCAAATGTACACTAAGTATTGGCACATTCCATTGTATATAAATTTTACCTCAAAAAAAAAATCCTGCAGAAAAAGAATTCGCTGAAGTAGCATTTCATTAACTTATTTGGATACAGAACCCTTCAATCATCCTTACCCCAGTAGCACCCAGTAACATCCTGTAGAATAAATCTCTACAAAACAGCCTGTAGTCTCAGCTACTTGGGAGGCTGAGGCAAGAGAATTGCTTAAGTCCAAGAGTTGGTGGTTGCTGTGAGCTCTGATGCCATAGCACTCACTGAGGGTGACAAAGTGAGACTCTGTCTCAAAAAAAAAAAAAAAAAAAAGAAAAGAAAAGAAATCTACAAAATATCTAGAAGGGAAGCGTAAAGGAAAACTTGCTTTCCTAAAGTCAGTTGGATGATAGATGGTGGAGCAGCCTCATAGGCCCTTGCCCTCATGACTACACCAAAGATTCCCAAACTTCAGCACCCAACAGTCATCAGAAAGGCTTGTTAAAGGGCAGGCTGCTAAGCACCACCCTGACTATCTAATTCAGCAGGTCCAACTTGCACCTATGACGAGTTCCCAGGCTGCTGCTAGGAAGCACACTTTAAGAACCGCTGGGCCACACCCCTCTGTAGCAGTACAGGGATAAAAAGTGCCTGCCCTAAAGGGGAAAGATCTACTGCGGAGGCCAGGTTTCATAAATAACACTTTAACACCCAATGCCATATCTAATTGCCAGTCAAATGAGCCTGAGTCAAAGAAAGACAAGGTTGGAAAGAGGGAACTGAAGGATAGGAAGGCCTGGGTAAGAAAAAGAGGAATGGAAGAGCATTCAAGTGGAAACAATGGCTTCTATCGTGCCAGTATTTGTGTTCGTGGGATCATAGCCTTTGGAGCTGGAAGGGACCTGGCCTGTGTATCTTTGGAGAGCATTCTGGCTCTTACATTTAAATATGGGTGTGACTGCTATTTCAAAAATTCACAGCAAAACACTTAATGCAAAATAAGAGTAGCTTTCTCCAAATAAGTGATTTGGAGGAGCCAAGGAAGGTCATCTTGTTCCCTTTCCATGTGTGGCTTTACCTTCCCTGCTTGCCCTAATACACTGACCTAAAGATCATGCTGAGCTGTTGTCTAAGGACAGCTGGCTCACACTTTTCTTGGACAGCAGGAAGTAGGGGGCAAAGGAGTCAAAGTAGGCCTTCTGTAAGAACCATTCTAATGAAGCTTTGATGAAATGAATGTATCTAGACATTCCCTCCACACCCCACTCTATTCCCTACCAACAACAATGAGAATTCAGGGAAGAGATTTCAAGAGTAGGTCATTAAAAAATTCTTCAAAACAATAACCAAGGATGAAAATACCACTCTCAGGCATATAGTGCACACCTGTAGTCCTAGCTACTATGGAGGCTGAGGCAGGTGAATCACTTAAGCATAAGAGTTTAAGGCTGCAATGAGCTATGATCATACCACTACATTCCAACCTGAGTAACAGAATGAAACACCATGTCTAAAAAACCAACCAATCTCTATGATCATGTCAGGAGCTCCCATGCATCACTGTGCCCACAAATTTCAGTTTTGCAATGCTGTTGCTAGCTACTGCTGTCAAAGGAATAGTGATGACCTCATTGGAGTAGGGAGCCAATAAGCCTGCTCTAATTCACTCATGCGCAGACATTCATTTGTGAGCATTTGGTGAACACAAGGCAGGATATAAATAAACAACCAAGAGGTAAACTGCCCTCCCAGTTAAAGCAGAGAAAGCTTTAGGGCGTGAGTCAGGAGGAGAGTGAGACGAAGAGCACAGGAGGTTAAGGTTGAGGAAGGTACATCCAGTGGTAGACTGTGACAATGACAGGAGGAAGTGGAAAGCAAGAGAAATGAGAGAAGGAAAGGAAGAAGAGAGGGTCCGTGAGCACCTGCCCCTTGCCAGGCACTACTGTGCCCTGCACATACTCTCGCCAGTCATCCTCAAGAAGTCCCACAAGGTGGATCCATAAATGAAGGCACCGTAAATGGAGAACCATGGTCAGGCAGCCAGCGAACACCTACTGCGGGCTTTTTAGTGCTGGTTTGTCTGAATCCAAAAGTGGTAGTCTTGGATGATGTAAGACCCTGAAACATCCACCACCAAAAGTCAACCAAATCAGAGTAAGGACACTTTTTTATCTTTTCCAAAGATTCTGTTTATAACTTAAAACATGGTAAAATCATTCACTAAATATCAACTCATACACATGAGCTAAATATACATTTTCCTAACTATAAATATTCAGGTATTATAATATTCTAAATTAATTATGTATAGGTTATGTTTCTGACCATTTGTTAAAAATTATCATCATTGACAATATATTTTATGCCTTCAGAGGAGTTTGAACATATGAGTATACTGGCCTGAAACAACATTTTCCCTCTTCTCCTCAGGATGTTACACAAATGCAACAAGGAAATGGAGAAGAGGAGGATGAATGTGGCATTTGAATAAATCTAGGAGACAAATATAACCCAAAGACTCAGAAAGTGTGATGGTTTCTAAAAGCTACTGAAAGTGGCTGAGAAACATGCAGACATCAGCACATCTTAGGATTCATGTTTCCAGATCAAATGAAATGACAGAAATACAGACGAACCTGACGACATGCCCACACTGGTCTATTTGTTTTATACAGACTATTGTGTTTTCTTTGTTTTAGAGATGGGGTCTTGCTCTGTCACTCAGGCTGGAGTGTGGTGGCACCATAATAGCCCTGAACTCCTGGGCTCATGCAATCCTCTTGCTTTTGTCTCCCAAATAGCTGGAACTACTGGCATGATCCACCATTCCCAGCCAGATCACTGTTTTCAATTATTACTTACATCTTACCTACAAGATAAATACTGCTTTAAGAGAGAGGAAATTGAGGCATAGAGAGATTAAGTAACTGGCCAAGATTACGTAGTCCATGTGTAGTTTATATTTTATACATATACATATGGTTTATATACACTACTGTAAATGGAGAAACTAGGATTTAAACCCAGGCCCTTGGACTCCAGAGTCCTAATTGTAAACAGTGAGATAGATAGTGTATCTTACAGGAGATATACAAAATTATTCATTATCTTTTATGGGCAAAAGATTAATGAAACAGCCTAAATACCATTCATGGGCAATTCTTTATGTATTATGAAATGTCTATTCATTGAAAAACTAGACAGATGGGCAGCGCCTGTGGCTCAAAGGAGTAGGGCACTGGCCCCATATGCCAGAGGTGGTAGGTTCAAACCCAGCCCTGGCCAAAAACTGCAAAAAAAAAAAGAAAGAAAAGAAAAGAAAAACTAGACAGATGTGAAGGAGAACAAGGTAGCCCGATATATGATGTGGAACCATCTCTGAAAATAGCAAAAATAGCCCAAAAACTACAACTTGAACTTTACCTTAGAATTGAAAACAATGTAACCTAAACCTCTGTACTCTCATATTAATTTGAAATTAAAAAATGCTACAAAATATGAATAGATAGTAAGCTGTCATTTGTATAGGGAAAATAAACATAGACACATATTTACAAATGCCTAGAAAATCTCCAGAGAAGCAGAGACAAAATGGTGCTCAGGATTGCTTCTAAAGAGGGAGATCAAGGTACGAGAGAGGTAGAAGAGGTAGAGGTACTTTCACTGCAACCATTTTTCTAATTTTTAAATCTTGCACATCATCATATATCAACTATTAATTTAAAGCAAATTCAAAAACAAACTTTTCCAACCTAATTCACAGTGGAGAGGGTGGGTAGAGTAAAAGTAATCTCTTATGACAAAAGTCCTCTGTGCGTTCCATACAAAGACCTGAATAACTTCCTGCAATCTTCTGTAGTAGAGATTCTAAAATGCTGGGGGAAAAAACTGTACAACCCATTTTTTCAACCAAGATATTTTGTTTCTTAAAAATGCAGTGGACAGATAGCAGGAAAGAAGAATTCCCCGTGTAGCTTATAGAAAGAGATGTTTCTGTATTTATGCGTGGAGTATGTATGAGAAAATCCAAGAAATCCGCCCCCCCCAAAATGAAATAAAGATGTCAGGTAATGAACCAGCAAAACCACTGTGAGGCCAAAATAGAAATGGACATGTCACCTCTATGTCACTAAAGAAACGGAGTCTCTCATGTCCTACAAAGCATGCAAGGCATCTTGCCTTGCCAAATTTAAACAGAGATATTATTTTTAAGCTACTATAATTAGTTCCCATTTGTCTGTGAATCAGCCTTTATGAGGCAATAGCATCTAAGCCCCATCAGATGAAACATGAGGCCACATCATGTCTGTTTATTATTTTGAAAAGAAAGGGAGGGTGCCAAGTTTCCTGCAACACCCAATTCAAACACTGAAATTTGGAGGACAGAATGTCCTGTTGTCCACGTTTGAAGATAGGAATATATTTTCATCTAATATATCAGAATCCCAGGTTCAGCTGGCAACAGGAAGGAATTGAATTCCAGAGCTCAAAAATAGGACTTAAGTACTAAAGTACCTTTCATTGCTCATATAGGATAATATTTATATTTTAACCCCTTATGATGCAACATTTTTTAAAAGTGCCCATGTTTGTGAACAAACATAAAAACATTTAATCTAACATTGTCTGTCTAAGTGACATGAAATTGGCAAATATTTTAAAGCTATTTTTATATCCCCGGATATGTTAGTTTCCTAATTAAATTTCTCAAGAGCAATGATGAGTTTCAACCCCACATAGGAGGAAAAGGGAGCATTCCAATTTAGCCTAAGCTAGTCCCTGAATGAGAGAGAGATGGTTCCTCTAACAGGCTTGGAAATAAGGTATTAAAACACAGTAGAACCTTTTGGTCTCCAATGGAAATCTAACCAGAGAGCAAACAACTCTAACTGAGGTAGTTAGAGTCTGGAAGAGGTTTAAATGGGCTACCTTAGGAGTCCGGGTTAGAGGGAACAAGCTCAGCATCGGTTAGCGGAGTCAGCAGTAGGCCAGGAGATAGTGGCACATGCGAATGAGGGTGCAAAAGAGGGAGGTAAGCTGTGCACTTTCCTCCAGATTTATACAGTAAGGCTTCATATTTTCCTGCATGCCCATATGCCCTCAATAAATGTATATAGGTCACCTGTGCATGTATCTTTTGTAGTAAGTATCATAAATTCTGGTCTTAGTTTTAACATTTACTAGCCTGGTTCCCTTCAGCAAACCATTTTAATCCATCAGAATTTCATTTTTTCCTCCTCAAGTACAACAAAACCAGTAACAACAAATAGGGGATGGGGAGGGGAAGAATAATCCTGCCCTCATAGGAATTCTATAGAAACCAAAACCTCACAGGAATTCTATAAGAACCAAAGTGAAATAATAATTTTATAGTTTTCAAAATTGAGTAAACATTTATCAATGTTTCTTCACGCCAGGCATGATGTGTTTTACAATTCTTACTTTTAACAGTCCTCCAATAAGGGTACCATTATCATCATTATCCTTGTTTTATAGATAAGAACATTAAGGCCCAGAGCAGTTCAGTAAGTTGCCCAAAGTTACATAGTAAGATCTGACTTTTAGCAGCCAGAGTCCAGAGTATGTGCTACGATATACTACACTATCATGTTTATTATTATAGTTATTATAAAGCCTACCATAATTACTATTCTATTAATATTATGACTACCCTTATATTCATCCCAACTTCACAAATGAGGAAAACAAGGCTCAGAGAGGTAAGTTACAAGCCAAAAGCATGTAAAACAGCAGAGAACCAAGACTTGAAATTGAGTCTATGTGACTCCAGACCCTGCGCTCCTAACTACAAAGTTAATAAACCTCAATCCACAAATATTTACCCTGCATCTACTGTGCTCTACACTCAGTGTTCTAAAACACTATTTTTCTAAAAGATAAGGTGGCAGTTGTTCCCCAGGAGCTGAAAGGTTTGCCCCACCCACACTCTGCAGGACAAAGTCTGAGCCACAAACAGCAGGTGCCCAGTAAGAACTGATGCCAATGAGGAAGATGAAGACAGAAATATTTTAAATGTTGGGCTCCAGCTTCAAAAAGGAATTAGACTACTCAATTTGGAGGGGGAGTAAGTTCTACAGCGCAGAGTCCTAAGTGTTTCTAAAACAATGTGAACAGGTGTGGCCCCTCTCATTCCTACTACCTTTTCAACTCCTGAGGTAGGGTGACCAGCTCACCTGTTGGGCTGAACTTTCTTTGTAGTCTCATATCCCAGAGAAACCCCCTTCATTGGTCACTTCAGGGGCAAAGCATTAGGTTTTATACTGTTGACCTCCGCACACACGCATACACACAATGGTTCCAGCATAATGCCTTGCAAATAAAAGGCACCCAATGTCTCAGTTGATTAGATGGATGGAACAATATTATTTTCAAAGTACACTCACTTCCACTTGGTGTTGCCAAGCAGCAGTCCCTGCACTGCTAAAATGACTATGTGAGAATCATTTTAATTAGCACTTTCATTGTTTGTATGCAAATGTACATTCCTAAAGTGGGTTCTTTAAAAAGCTTTCCTAAATCAACATCCTCACAGTGATTTTTCTCCTTAAATCCTCTTCCATAGACAGTAGAGAGATAAATTTCAATCCCAGCCTGAGTCTTAATGATCCTGAATCTGTAATAACGGAGTTAAGATGCTTTCCTCCACAGGAATGGCCAAGTCTAAGATCAGGAAATGGGAGGCACTTTCAGGCACCAAGATAGAGTTACTCCTTCAACTTAATTATCCCAAAATAGGATGGGTAACTTTAAGAGAGGGCACTCTCCTAACACTAAGCTGCAGAACAGTGAACAGTTTGGCTACCTGGGTCCATGGGTAACAAACCTAAAAATCTTCTGAGTTGTCACAACTTCCCCCTCTTCTTCCTCACCCAAAGGTTCTACTCCCAGCGCAGGCAGCCGTTTTTCTCTGCCAGCCCATCCCTGGACCGTTCTACCCTTTGTTCCCTGACCTAAGGGCTGGGCAACTTTGGTCTTATGCCTCAGATCCAGGAGAGGCTCAGATGCTCCTTGAGAATTCAACCCTGGCAGAGGCTTTGGTGGACCCAGACCAGCCCTTCCCTGGTGGGAATATTAAAGAGCTGGCCTCTTGGGAAGTAAGGGTAGAAATAAGTTCTGGGTGGTCAGCACCTGAATCCTGTGCTGAGTTGTAACTCAGCCCTGCGCAGTTGTGCCTGGCAGCCCAGAGAGCCAGTCACAACTTAAAATTAGAGAGAACACAATGGTGAGGAAAAAAGGTTTTAGAAGGGCTAATGGGGAGTCAGAAGTTATCTAAGCTTGGAAAAAAAATCTGGTCCAAATAGGGTGGGGGAGATCAGGAGCCAGGAAAGCACTGGAAAGTCCTTAGAGTGAATGCAAAGCACTCCTAGCACGGGAATGCTCTACTTGGCTGTCTGGGCCACAGGAAGAGGGAACAGGGTTGAAGCTGAATGAACAACAGCAGCATTTTACCAGTCAGGAGAAAGACCAAAAGCTAAGGTCTGGGAGGAGTTAAAAACATGAGAAATAGGCATGACCATCATGGGTCAGGGATTTTGTTTGGGGCTCTTTTCAAATCTACAATCAGAATAAGAAAAGCAAAGAGGTAATAGGCCTGGCTGGAGGAAGCCAGAGCGATGTTACAAGAACCACTCCTCCCTCTGCTGGGTTCACCTCCTCCATCTGAGAGAATAATCTTTGTACTGGAAAAGACAACTCTGATAAGAGGTGACTGAGGCAGAAGACAGGTGTGGAGCTGAGCAAGCCGCAGCCACTTGAAGTAACGTCAGGTTTTCAGGCTCAGATGAATCACATCCACAGACAGCAAAAAGAATGTGCAACTGTCACTGATGAGTCACTGTCAGTAATTCCTCAAAGACTTCTGAGAAAGGGAATGGTGCTGAAAGATGAGGAACTAAATAATTAACACAAGGAAGGTTCTAGAAGTATACAGCCAGAAGCCCAGTATCAATATCCAGAAAAATACTAGCCTGGAGTATTAATGGATGAATATCTAGGGGAAAAAAGTAGTGACTGCCAAGAACTGACACAGCTTCATTATACAGGTACAAGTTAATCAATGCCCTTCTCCAAATTAGATTTATTAGACCAGCGGTTCAGATGAGTGTAACTTCCCAGGTGGTTCCCAACACAGTTTTGGAACCACCAAGAGCCCTTCAATCTCTCATTCATAACCCTGCCACCACATAGCAAAATTATACATACCTGGAGGAGAGTTTGAGGTTGGGGCCCCAGGGAGGCTGCCACTTAGGATACCCCTTAAAGGTCACAGCCCAGCAGTGACTCCTCAGAAATATCTACTTGTTAAGGCCTGCTCTAGTCGAAGCTGGTTCTTTCTCAAGACCATCATTCTCAAAACTGGCCTACATAAACACCACTGCCAGCAGGGACCGAGGGGCTGTCGGAAGCATTTAAAGTTTAGCATCACCCTTCTCACTCTGTGGCCTGTGACTGACAAGCCAAGATCCCTGAATGGAAATGCCTGGTTGGAACTCCTTCTTAGCTCAGCCGTCAGACAAGCGTCTTTGGAGTTATTTTTTCCAAGGAAGGGGACGTCCCTGAAGGAAATGAGCAGATGCCAAGCAAAGAATATAGCAAATCAAAATACTTCCTGGCACAGTCCGAATCCTTGGCTGATGTGCTTCCAGCTTAGCGCCTGGAACGCAAGACCAATGGAGGAAGGACCGGAAACAGGCTCCCGTGTGGCTGGAGGCCAAGGGGGTCCAAGGTGGCCCCAGAAACCTCTAAGACCAAAGACACTGGGCTTGTTCTGAACCACCAGATTTCTGAAGCTAATGAGGGCATTGCACATTATCTAGTTCTTACTTTAATGAAAAAAATGAGGGGAACACAGAAGAGTTAAGGGGAAGCAATGTGAGATAGATTCTTAAAGTAATGAAGGATTTAAGACTCTGCTCTCCAGAGTCCTTTGTTCAAAATGGGCATTTTTAGCCACATACTATTTGGTTAGTTAACAGAAGAGACAAAGGTTCAAATCAGTGACCCCTAACCCAGGACTCAGTCCTGGCCCTGGTCCTGAGGTACTTCGGACCAAATGTGATGAGGAGGGAGGTCAGATGATCACAGCAATCTGGAACCATCCTCATAAAACTGTGTCATCAGTGTAAGGGAACTAGCCACACCCAGCCTCAGTCACACCGAAAATTTAACCCTAAGCAGAACGTCCTAACTTAAATGTCAAGTGTCACATTTTGGAGATGGAAAACAAACAAACAAGCATTTCTTGATACCCCAACTTGTATCTCATCCTCCAGGAACGAGTCTATATCAGATTCACCTTTTTTAACAGACCAGAAATGGTTTGGAAAAGTGCCTGCTCACTCTGTCCTACGGCTGCCCTTTTCCAAGGCTATGCCCGTTCTTCAGCTCGACCCAAGAAGGAAACTTCCATTGTGCGCTACTAGTCTTTAACACATGCTAAATCAGGGCAATTTGGAGACAGGAGAAGCAGGATGGCAGCTAGAAGGGACAGGCTTACGTAAAAGGCACTGAATATTTCAAACAGCGAATCCTGAATCGGCAATTCCTCTATTTACTTAGAAACAGTTGCTGCTGCTCACCCAAAGACAAACCAGAACAGACAGGAAAGGGAAGGGGAAGCAATGAGGTAAGGCTGTTGTAAACCTGGCACCATGCAGAGGAAAAGCTCCTCGGTTGTCAGGACACAGTTTTCCTCCCAAGGAGAAAAGGTGGATAATGTAACACTAAGTACAGTGACATCAGGCGGTAACAAAGCACTAGGCAGAGGTGGAGGGCTGCCACCTTCACAGGCTCAGAAGACACCTTTGGAGACTATCATGGTGTCGTGGGAAGAACTTGATGTTTGGAGTCAAGAGGTAGATTTGAGTCCTGGCTGTGCCTCGGAAAAGCTGTGTGACATTAGGCCATGTACCCAAACTCTTGAGTTTTAATAGTAAACTACAAAACAAATGACTTAGCCTAGCTGATCTTATAGTTGTCTTCCAGTTCCAACATCCTGTTACACTACTGCTACTGCAGCAAAGCAGTGGTGCAACCATTCAGCAAGCATTTGCTGAATATCTTCTGTATGCCAGGTGCTCTGCTGAGCACTAGAGTCAATCCTGCACTCAAGAAACCTCCCAATCCACATATGCCAGAGGCATATAAGCAAGTCTCTGCAGTACAAGAGGACAGATGTGTGGACAGAGTGAAGGACTCTAGCAGTGGACAGAGCAGAGAGCAAGCGAACAGCTACCCAGGAGTGATGCCTTGAAACAGTAATTATTAAGCCAAAGGAGAAGAAGAAAGGAAGAATATGTGCACACAATAGTACGCACTCAGGAATGGCCAACAGGGCACACAGGGCGGGAGGAGTGCTAAGAGAACCAAGGCCCTACAAGCCATGCTAAGAAGAGCTACTGCCCAGCATCCCCAAGCCCCTCAGCTGCTCTGCTGTTCACTCAGCAACTCCCTACATGGCCACACACTCAGGGTCTGAAACCCACCTCTACCAAGTCACTATGCCAACCAAGCAACCGCTCAAC
Source organism: Galago senegalensis (assembly GCA_963575145.1). Taxonomy (NCBI): domain Eukaryota; kingdom Metazoa; phylum Chordata; class Mammalia; order Primates; family Galagidae; genus Galago; species Galago senegalensis. Next base: position 21,233 of record CAUYTI010136837.1, read on the forward strand.
CCCTGCCCCCAGCCATCTCCTTTTGTTCCCGAGTCTCATCTGGCTGCCGTGCCACCTGCACAGCCAGGCCACACCTGCTGACACAGAGGATTCTTCTCAGGCACCCACAGGCCTTGCTTCCAGCTCTTGCTCAGCCCCTGCTGCCCAACCCCTATCAGCTGTTCCGAATAGTTTCCATCTTCCTCAAAGCCACAGCCACATCCGACCCACCCCACTCTCATGCTCAGGAGCTGATTCCCACCTCCTCTGTTCCTGGGAGTGACTGTGCAGCACAATTCCCATGGCACCCCGCTTGCCCACCTGTCCCAAGTTCCTTCCCAGATATCCCAAAGTCAGGCTATCTCTGCTTACAAGTACAGAAAAAGTAAAAAGAAAGACTCTACTAAGACACAGAAACTGCAGTCAACCACCAATGCAGGCTGTTGCCCCTGCCTGTGACTGGGCTCTGAAACAAGCACATTTAAGTGGGATAAGGTCAGGGGCACTCTGCGTGCTAGAAGGCAGAGCGTAAACACTATTAGCTACCCCTTAAATGTTGGCTGAAAAAATCAGTAAAGAAATTGATAGATTTGATGTTGAAGAGGCAGTTTTAAAGAGTTGAAAAACACACAGTATCATCAGGTGTGTTAACCGAGAATGCAGCCTAAAATTGTTCCAAGAAGATCCTTTAAAAACCAGAGTTTCTAAAACTCTGACCCTCCTTTGCTCCTACACACATAGCCCATATAATGCCAACCCAGGCAGTACAGAATCATTTCAATGACTTTTTTTGCCCATTTACTTTGGAAATAATTTCCCCCCCAAAATGTATTTATTATGAAATCTAACCACAACAAATATAATGTATGGCCTATATAGTATACTAAACTTTGAGTATGTACACATTTTCCCATGTTCTAAGTGCCATTATAAGCTCTCAATGACTGTGACACAGGCCCACTGCAAAACACCCTCTGCAGCTTCCGTCACACCATTCTGTGCTGAGCACCTTGTACAGCACATACTGTTTACTTTGCTAAAGGCTCTCTGCCATTTATTTTTTGTCCTTGTCAACAATTGACTTGGCTTGTCCTTGTCAACAATTTGACTCATCACAGCCAAGAGATGGTATAACACTGATTTTGGACTTGCCACAAAGAACTTAAGGAATAATATAACCCAAGATACACAAAACAAGTATTAGGCCAGTCTACGTCTAATGAACACCAGTGAAAATTGGGTCAGTTTACAGTCAACCATCAGAAATAGCCTACTGGGGGCCAGGTGTGGTAGCTCACGCTTGTAATCCTAGCACTCTGGGAGGCTGAGGAGGGTGGATCACTTGAGCTCAGGAGTTCGAGACCAGCCTGAGCAAGAGTGAGACCCTGTCTCTACTAAAAGTAGAAAAACTAGGTGATCATTGTGGAGGGTGCTTTTAGTCCCAGCTACTCAGGAGGCTGAGACACGAGGATCATTTGAAAGCAGAGTTTGAGGTTGTTGTGAGCTATGATGATGCCACAGCACTCTACCCAGAGTGACAGAGTGAGACTCCATCACAGAAAAAAAAAAAAAGAAAGAAACAACCTACTGCATGCCAAGAAGAGAAAAACCCTCCTGCCTGGTTCGCCTCTGCACCATCTACTAAAAAGAGATATCATATTATTCCTTAATACACTTTCCTCCCAGTGCTGCGAGTTCAGGATAACACCATGCGTAGGTGAATATACACATACAGTTTACTGTATTTATTTCTTCTCTTGTGTTTATTATGGGTAACCATGAGGAGTAAACAATGACATTAGGAACCTGTCTCCACTGAGACCCTGCTCCTCTAACCACACAGAAGGTGTCATGCAGGCTCAGCACCCATAGCTCAAGTGGTTAGGGTGCCAGCCACATAAACTGGAGCTGACGGGTTTGAATCCAACCCGGGCCTGCCAAACAACAAACAACAATAACAACTACAACCAAAACATAGCTGGGCGTTGTGGCGGGAGCCTATAGTCCCAGCTACTTGGGAGGCTGAGGCAAGAGAATCACTTAAGCCCAAGAGTTGGAGGTTGCTGTGACTTGTGACGCCATAGCACTCTACTGAGAGCAAAAGCTTGAGACTCTGTCTCAAAAAAAAAAAAAAAAAAAGGTGTCCTGCAGCCAGGCCTCCAGGTTTCCCAGAACTCATCCCTAGGCCCAAGATGTGCTGCATGTTACCAAGCAATGGAATTCTAGACTATTAGAGTTTGAGGAAATCCCAATATGACCTCATTTTATATCAGAAGTCCTAAAAACCAGAGACAGTAAGTTGTTCCAGGATAGGTGACCTCTCAGGGCCTAGCTGGAGGCCATGGTGAGGAATCCATTCTCCCCTTTCTCTGTACGGTATACCCAAGTCTGACAAGCTGGTACCACAAAACTGAAAAGCTAAAAATGAAAAAGGTTGAGATGCTATCTCCATCATGGCTAGGATTTAGTTTTCAGAAGTTTATAAGAATGATTTTGGGAGGGAAAAGGTAATATCAGAAGAAATAGAAATTGCCAATTACACAGCTCATAAAATGGGAATGATGGGAGTACATTCACATGGTTATTCATGTTACAGTTTGCTTTGTTGGCTTCTTCTGGTTGATGTGAAGTTCCTTTTCTATAATCTTCTGGACCCTTTGGTAGGTACAGGACCCTCCCCCCCATAGCTGTTTTATCAAAATATTGGTGATTTCTGTTATCCAGTTTTAATTTTTGTCTGCTTATTACAAAAAAGAAGAAAACTAACTCCTTCAAGTTCAGTAGTTCAGTTCTATTTGATAGTGGGAATAAAACTAGACATACTTAAGAGCAAATGTAATTACTAAATTTATATGAATGTTCCCAACATGATATTTTTATGAGCAAACTGCATTATACAGAGTACATTATATGTTTCAAAACTAATATAATGATTTGATATTTGTAAAGAATACTAAAAAAATTACATTATTGCTTTCTTTCCTTCCCCTTAGTTAAAAATGCAAGAATTTCTTTAAGGAAAAAGACATAGTTGTTTCACCCTATTGACCCAACCATTTTTCTCCCTATCATTTTAAATTTGGTTTCTTTACTTCATAAGAGGTAGATAAAAATGATGCTATGCTGAACCTCAAGATCTTTTGATTTTTGCAAAATAAGACTGTAAACAAAAAGCCAGTGGTTATAAAACCAAAAGCCCAAGAAGGTCTAACAGGTGGTAAATGGGCAGAGTGAGGACTGCAGCAACCTGGGACACACCACACTCATCTCTGGAGAGAGCCACTGTCCCACTGTAGCCCCCAGTCTCATGCAAGAATATAGCCCAGTATTGCTAGATAGTCTAGTTTTTCAAGAGCAGCTAGAAATCACATTATATGAAATTTTCTTATGTTTAAATTCTGGCCACTGCTTCAAAACCTTTTACAACACTGGTATTCAGTGGGCAGCTAGTTTGCAAGAGAACAAAATGCTACCAAGGCAATTAACTCAGGTGACAAATATAACACTTAGAAACATGAATTTTGTTGGAAAATAAAGTCTGACTTTTCTATGTACTTTTTTTTTAGAATAAAAATTTTTCTTTCTTAAATCATAGCTGTGTTACATTAATGCAATGATGGGGCACAATGTGCTAGTTTTATATACAATTTGAAATACTTTCACCAAACTGGTTAACATAGCTCTCACCACATTTTCCTAGTTATTGTGTTAAGATATTTATATTCTATGCTTAGAAGATTTAACATGCACCCTTGTAAAATGCCCCGTAGGTGTGGTCCCACCAATTACCCTCACTCCACCAATCCTCCCTCTATAAACTTTTTAAGTGTGTGAGAAATAGAATAAATGAACTTGGAAAAAAAATTAACTGTTAAAAAACAAAAAGAGTGAAGATGCTTCTGTTCCCTTTTTAAACTAAAACAACAGCAACTCACATAAGACAGTATTTGTAACTTTTGAGTCCGTGGAGTCCATGTGGAGACAATTCCAGAAGCTGCAAATTTCACTAAAGTTAGGCAGCTTTGAATATAACTACCTTTCCTGACCTTTCTCTGTCTAACCAGAAGAGTCATTTTAGCCATTCTACCTGCCACACAGAGCTACCCAGAAGCAGCCACATGCAGAATCATACGTGAGACCAAGTATGATAACTGGGCTGGACAAGGTCACCTCCTAAAAACTGTTAAAGTTTTATATTGCAAATTGCACCTGTGCAGACGCACCTTAAGGGGTTTGCTGACCTGTCCCCACAAAAAATTTAAGAACCAACACTTTACTGATTATAATAGCAAAAGTTGAATTGTGCAGGTTCAACGAGCACAAATAATACAGTCATTTTTTTCAAGCATACCTCTGCAGGAACAATTTTTTATTTAATCATTGCCATAGTCAGCAGACCAGAGAAATTCTCTTTGAGTGAGGAAAACTTTGAGTCATCTCTATGTTGATAAGGAAACTGCAGGATGAGGGCACTGCTGCGAAGGAGGCATCAGATGGTGCCTTGTCTAAATTAGTCAGTGGAACAATTAAAATGATTTCTTCCCATGACGTGCAGTAATCACCGGAGATGATGATGATCTCCTTGTTTTAGTGACAACCCCAAGCACGATCTAATGTTCACTTCCCCAAACAAGGGGGAAAAAAAGAAAGACAAAAAATGTATTCCACTCTCAATCAGTAGTCACTAGTTGAAAAAGGAGAAAATTCTTGTATTTACATGTGGCCAGAAAATGTGACACAACTTCCTCCTTGTTTAAAAATTATAAAATCAAATGTGTAAATCTCTCAGTGAAACACCAACCACCAACACCTAAGTGATATCATTGCTACATGCAATGGATATCAAGTCTTTGTAGGTCACAGTAGCTCTGGCTAGAAAGTGGCTTTATGAATCTCTGCTAACACAAGCAATATATCAGCCCAGGGAGATACTTCTAGACAATGACCCCTGCAGAAGAAGCCGCACACACTTCAGACAGCAGTGTGGTGACTGGCACCATGGCTCTGGACACTGAACTCTACCCCGTCTCCTTCAAAGCAGTACGCAAATTCCAGGTTGAGCATTTTCCTGGGGTAGCTGAGATTCTTAAGACAAGGAAAATGAGTTTGGGTGACTTTTTAATTTGTCTGAACTCTGCAGTTAGAAAACACCAACCACAACAGATCTCAAACCCTATATTCTGCTTCACAATACATTAAGATTTTGCTCTGAAGGGCAACATGAGACATTCAGTTGAAATGACCATAATTTGTGGCTCAACTCATGGCAACCTCATTTCAAATCCATATTTGTTTAAAGCAGCTGAAGAAAACACTGACCAAAACAGCCTTTAAAATTTAAAAGAGAAGGCTCGGCGCCTATAGCTCAACTGGCTAAGGTGCCAGCCACGTATACCTAAGGTGGCGGGTTCGAATCCCCAGCCCAGACCCGCCAAACAACAATGCTGGCTGCAACCAAAAAATAGCCGGGCGTTGTGGCGGGTGCCTGTGGTCCCAGCTACTTGGGAGGCGGAGGCAGGAGACTCGCTAGAGCCCAGGAGTTGGAGGTTGCTGTGAGCGGTAATGCCACGGCACTCTACCCAGGGGGACAGCTTGAGGCTCTATCTCAAAAAAAAAAAAAAATTTAAAAGAGAAGGAAGGAGGAAAGAAAGAAATTGACCTGCCTGACATAATCCCATACACGCAAAAATCTGAAACTCAAACTAAAGAACCCTCGTTCCAAGTTCCTAATGAATGTGAAGCCTCAGCCCAAATAAGACAGTGTAAAGAGGCAATGGCCTCCATCAAAAGACACAATGAGCAAGAAGAGCTATAAAACTAAGTTCTTTTTTTTTTTTTTTTTTTTATTTTATTTTTTTTTTTATTTTTTTTTTTTTATTTTTTTGAGACGTAGCCTCAAGCTATCCCCCTGGGTAGAGTGCCATGGCATCACAATCACAGCAACCTCCAACTCCTGGGCTCAAGCGAGTCTCCTGTCTCAGCCTCCCAAGTAGCTGGGACTATAGGCGCCC
>CAUYTI010136839.1:0-14972 GCA_963575145.1 Galago senegalensis
GAAGGAAGGGAGGGACGGAAGTCAGGAAGGAAAGAAGGGGAGGAGGGAGGTAAGGAAGGGAGGGAGGGAAGGAAGGAAGGAAGGGAGGGAAGAGAGGGAAGGAAGAGGAGGGGAGAGGAAGGGAGGGGAGGGGAGGAAGGAAGGAAAAGGAGGGATGGGGGAAGGGAAGGAAGGGGAGGAGAGAGAGGAGATGGAGGGAAGGAGAGAGGAGGGAGGGAGGGAGGACAAACAGACTCCACACAGAAGAGCCTTTAGATGGAGGGAAGAGCAAGTGATGAGGCTAAGAAGGAGGTGAGTGGCAGCAGGTGGGGTCTGAGGTGGGGCACAGGTCACGAGGAAGCTTGTGAGCCACAGTGGGGACTTGGGAGCATAGCTGGGAACCTCAGAGTGCTCTGAGCAGGCCATATGCATTCAGAGATCACTCAGGGTGCTGGGCTGAAAACTGGTCCCTGTGGGAGTGGGGATGAGGGTAGAGTAAGGGAGATGGTGAGGAAGCAGAGGTAGATGTCTAGGTAAGATGAGAGTAGCCCTGACAAGGGAGCTTCCAGCCCCAGAAGAAGGATGGGGTGTCACAGAGAGAAAAGCCTGAGGTGGGGGACCTGGTCCCTGTGGGCAAGTGCTGGGCAGCTGGCAGCAGGCCTCTAGCCTAGGTGCTGCAGGGCTAGTCATCCCATCTCCTGAGCCTCACACAGAACAACAGAGTTCACCTGTCACGGTGGCAGGGAGGACCAGAGACCAGGCCTGGGAACCTGAGTGGGGACGGCTGCCTCTTGGCTGTTACCACCCACAGTTTTCTTTCTTTCTTTTGTTTTTTTTGAGACAGAGTCTCACTTTGTTGCTCTCGGTAGAGTGTCCTGGTGTCATAACTCACAGCAACCTCAAACTCTTGGGCTCAAATGGTCCTCCTGCCTCAGCCTCCCAAGTAGCTGGGACTATAGGCGCCCACCACAACACCCAGCTATTTTAGAGATGAGGTCTGGCTCCTGCTGAGGCTGGTTTCCAACCTATGAGCTCAGGCAATCCACCAACCTTAGCCTCCCAGAGTGCTAGGAGTATAGGCATCAGCCACTGGGCCAGGCTACCCACTTTTCTGCTGGGCTTCCTATTCCAGAGGGTGGCCTGTAAGCCAGGTCACTCAGATCTCTTCCCCTTCTTCTTCAGCATTCCCAAAGCTGCTCCTGCCGCATCTTCCAGAACACTCAGTGGACTAAGGGCCATCAAGGCCCAGCTTTGGGTTAAAAAGGGAGCCTTGGAAGTAGACAGGCCTGGGTCTAAGTCCTGCCTCTGCCTGCCCTGCTGTGGGAGGCTGGGCAAGTCTCACCACCTCTCTGACCCCTGGTCGCTCATCTTCCACCTCAGTGTTGTCAAGACGTTTGCTGCTAAGTCCCTGGCTGTACCTGACGCACAGCGGGTTCTTGAGAAACGGGGCTGTTCTGGAACAGCTAACTCTGAACTGCACGTGCCCTTCCCTGCTACTCAGCCCTCTGCCATCTCAGCTGCGATGCTGGGCTCTGCACATTGTCACCCATGGCTCCAGGGCTCTCTCCCAGCCTAGGCTGGTCCCCTGGGGCCCCGTGCCCCTCACTCAGTGGTCCAGGGCCAGGCTGACTTCTGCCTCCTCTTATCTTCTGATTCTGACCCAGTCTTTGGGTTCAGGTATTACTTCTCTGGTGAAAACTAGGGCCCTGTCCTGAGGTGTCACCATCCTCCAGGAAAGAAATAGCCACACTCACAGGAGCACCATCCTGAGGGCCCTCTGTAGACTAACAGGTTAAATCTACAAAGCAGCCTTCAGAGGGAGCCACTATTACTATTACCCCCCTTGTACAGATTGGAAACTGAGGCACACAGACGTTAAAGTAACCTCATAACACTGGCACTGCCTTTCAGCTGGTCATTCTCTTACTACGTTACCCTTTCATCTTTCCTGCGATTGTGTTCTTTGCCTATGACCTGGCAGAAGGACATGAACCATGACAGAGTCAGGCCTGTCATCTCTGGAACATGCACAAACATTTGATCCTCACCACATTCATGTGCGTTGAGGACTACGTGTACCCAGAATCCTGGATGTAACAATTAAGGCATAGAGGAGTTAAGCCACTTGTCCAGAGGCTCACAGAAAGGGAGTGGAGGAGTCAGGATTCAAACTGAGGCCACCAGGCTGCAGAAACCACAGGTGCCCCCGCCAAGCTTGACGGCCATGTTTCTATCACAGAACTGGTGCAGAGAGATGTACAGTATGTGGAGCATGATCACATTTGATTAAAAAATATGCTTCTGTGTGCAGAAAAAAATCCTGGAAGAAATTATGAACAATGATCACCTCTGGGAAATAGGTAGAAAAATGAGACTTTCACTTCTCATTTGATACCCTTCCCAACCGTCTGCATTTATTTTATCATAATCAGATGTTATAATCATAATAATAAAAACTAACTTAAAAAAGGCTGACACCTGGACTTCAGTATCTTGTCATTTAAGAAAGAAAAAAAGAATCTTTGAACCCAGAGAAGAACTAAGATGTCTTGGCTCCCAAGGGTTTTAAAGTCTGCATTATCTTTCTCTCTCTCTCAGCCGCCAGGCTAGGGATTTTAACAAAGGAAGGACGAGAGGGTGGTGAGATTTTTTTCTTGTCAGGTCACACTTTTCCTCAAATTAGAATTCCGGGTCTAGGTAATGTTAGCTCTGCCAGTATCAGGGAAGTATATTCTCTGGGCAAATTAAAAGCTTTAGATCCAAAAGAAAAAAAACAGAAAGAAAGACAGAGACATATGCAAACACACCAAAGGGTAACTGTGGAAGCCAGCGGGGACAGACCTTTGCCTTTGATTTTGGCATTTCCCAGAATCCCCTGCATAGGGGAATGTGACTCAGAGTGGGGCCCATGGCGCATCTGGAAGGAGCCCATCATGCCCGTCTCCTGTGGTGAGAAAGCAGGGCTGGCTGTCAACAGTTCCCGGCTGGAAAGGTGAGCTGTCCACAGGCTCTAGTCCTGAGCGGTGAGGACAAAGATCTGCTCCCCAGGAGTCTTACTTCTGCAACTGTGTCCTTCAGAAAGGCGCACAGGGACCAAGTATGTGGTGCCATGTGCACAGGGTGCGTCCTGGGGTCCAGCGATGTTACAAATGCAAGACCCTTCACCAGGGGAAGGGCCAGGCCAGCCCTGGCTCCCCAGAACACCATCCCAAAGGAGTGAGGCTGACCAACAGGGCATGGGAAATAAGAAGTGGGTATGCATAGTGTGAAACCATTTTTAGAAAACTCACACACAGCCTAGCTTGTACACAGCCTAGTATACATATGCCAGACTTCGTATGGAACTCTTGTTTCTAAGGGCAGATCTGTGGGGGGGAAGGGGGCTTCACTTTCTAAACACGTTCTCACCACAGCCCATGAAATCCAATACAATCCTCCCTGTACACTCTGCCTCATCTCCTCCAGCTCAGGCCTCCCAACATTTCCAAAACACACTGGGCACATGCTTGCCTCAGGGCCTTTGCATTGGCCATCCCATTTTCTAGTGTCCTCCCCAGCATCCCTGTGGCTATTAGCTTTCTCATCATTCTGGTTTGGCTCAAATGTCACTTCTACAGAGGGACCTCCCCTGACCACTTGGTTGACCTACTGTGACCCAGGTGACCTAATGTGTGCTCTCTGAGCCCAAGTGCCCTCTACCAGGCCATCATGCACTCCAGCTTCACTGTCCTTATCTCATCATGACTATTCTGTGTGTCTGCTATTCCCTTCCTTCCTACCTTTCGTCATGTGCAGTGTTGGGGACAGGGTCTACCCTGCTGTAGGCTCTCAAAAGTAGTTAAGTGAAGGGCTGGGTAGGGTGGCTTATTTCTGTAATCCCAGCATTCTGCAGGGCCGAGGCTAGTGGAATGCTCAAGCTCAGGAGTTTAAAACCAGCCTGAGCAAAAGCAAGACAGCGCTCTACTAAAAAATAGAAAAATTAGCCAGGCATTGTGGCTGTAACCCTGGCACTCTGGGAGGCTGAGGCAGGTGGATTGCTTGAGCTCAAAAGTTCAAGACCAGCCTGAGTAAGAGTGAGACCCTATCTCTAAAAAATAGCCAGGCGTGGTGGGCGTCTGCAGTCCTAGCTATTCAGGAGGCAGAGGCAGGAGGATCACTTAAGCCCAAAAGTTTGAGGTTGCTGTGACCTACAACGATGCCATAGCGATCTACCCAGGGTGATAGAGTGACTGTGTCTCAAAAAGAGAAAGAAAAAAGTAGTTAAGTGTATCACATACGACCAACCTTCCTTATGACCATTGTCCCTCCCTCTTACAAGTTGAAGTGACTCATATAAAACCAAAAAAAAGTATAGGGACATTTAAAAAAATGAAGCCAAAAGAACACAAATATTCCTTTCCTGCTCGGTTTTATTTCTGTTCATTTGCTAAAATCACCTTCCAGCTCCCAGGACCTCTAGTACTGTAATGGAACATCGCTAATTCTACAGAGGAAGCCTGGCTCACTAGAAGAAATTATGCTAGAACCTTCTACTGTGATTCTCAAACCTGCACCTGTCTCATCTATTGCAGCCTCTGAGGCCTGACCTCATTAGACGGCTGCATGATGCAACTCAGTCTGGAGACTCAAACTGATCATTTTTGCTTTTACTATCTTTCTTCTGGAAGAATTTTCCAATGTAACTTGCAAATTCCATGCAATAATTAATTAATTTTTAAAGACAGAGTCTCACTTTCTCTCCCTCAGTAGAAACCTCACGGCAACCTTAAACTCTTGGGCTCAAGTAATCCTCTTGCCCCAGTTTTTTCATTTTTACTTTTTATTTTTTTGAGACAGACTTTCACTTTGTCCCCCTGGGTAGAGTGCTGTGGCATTATATCTCACAGCAATCTCTAAAACTCCTGGGCTCAAGTGATTCCCTTGTCTCAGTCTCCTGAGCAGCTGGGACTACAAGTGCCCGCCACAACACCTGGCTAGTTTTTAGAGACAGGGTCTTACTCTTCCTGGTCTTGAACTCGTGAGTTCAAACAATCCTCCTGCCTCAGCCTCCAAGAGTGCTAGGATTATAGGCATGAGTCACCATACCCGGCTAGTATTTTCATTTTTAGTAGAGACGGGGTCTTACTTTTGCTCAGGCTGGTCTCAAACTCCTGAGCTCAAGCAATCTGCCCCCCTCAGCCTTCCAGAGTAGTAGAATTACTTACAGTCATGAGCTATCATGCCTGGCGCCATGTAATAATTAAAAATGGCATTAATTCCAGTTTAAAAAAATGAAGTGATACAAATGGGCTTGTACAACTCCAGTATCTTTCCTTTTTCTCCAGATCTCTGGTTTCTATAATTGTCAAAACCTAATAATCTCTGGGGATAAATGGGCTACTCTACAACTGTTAACAAGAATGAGCGCAGGGATAGTGGGCCACTGCCAACAGATTTCAAGAGCAAGAGCGAGTGAGAAAGGCAGGAGTGTGTGACCAAGAGGCGGCCACATGGGTAAATACAGTCACAGGGGTGCAAGGGAGGCTCACACAATCACGGATGCTCAGCTGACTTTGGAACATTTCTGGAAGGACTTAGAAGAAATGAAACAACAGTTGCTTCTGGGGAGGGAGCAGGATGGCTGGGGGCCAGGGAAGAAACAGAGGCCTATTTTCCACTGCAAACCCTGTTGTACTATTTTGGTTTTTACCGTGTTTATGTTTTACCTTTCAAAATATAACTAAAAAAAAACAATCCTTAAGGTTCTGACCAATGGCACTGAACATACTCTCTGATTTGCCTGTGCCGTCTAAATTTGAATTTTGCCATGTTGGAGAGTTAAACTACTTATATTAGAAAAGGAAAGAAAGACAAGAAAATTACAAAGGCGGCTCTGCAGTTAGGACCTGGACAAGGGCGACTCCTTTTCCCTGTGACAGGTGGGCTGGAAGCACAAGGCAACGAGTGGGTCAAACCTCCCTGGGCCTGATCCCAGCTCACTCGGAACTCTGGCCTCCAACTGGGGTGGCTCCCTCAGGACAGGGTTAATTAAGCTAATTAGCACTGCTGTTGGCCTGGCTGAGCTGGGGGTTCTGCCAACATAGCTGGCAAAGATACTTGCCAGGTCTACACTCCAGGTGGCAGAATTTTCCTGGGAGGATGGCTTGGAGAGGCCAGCAGCTGAGGTAGGGGGTCAGCTCTGCTGTGGGAACAGAGGTTGAAGTTCAGGGTGGGGTAGGGTGGTTAGAAGAGAGACCTCCCTCTTCCCTCTGTGGATCACCGAGCTGGACCTTGATGCCCCTAAACCCAAAGGAGGGAGGCCAAATGCCAGGTGTCAACCATTAGATGCCAGGGTCCACCAGCCCAGCCAACCATGACTGAGCAGTTGCTTATGAGCTCACTGAATTCTCACATCCCCTCTAGGGTGTAGGCATTCCTTTCTTCTCCTTTCCTGGCCAGGGAAACAAAGGCACAGTGAGTTGAGGACTCTCAGAGCCACATCTGTCTGGCACTGTGAGCAGCCCCAGGGTCTGCTCTGCTCCGGATGGAAGCAGCATTCACTATGCAGCTCCAGGCAGCAGGAGCCCTCGCCCTGTGGCCAGTGTTTCACATGTGACTGGTGGCAGCCATGAGAGGCAGGTGTTCACACCACTCACTTTACAGCATTGGCTCCAATACTGACAGAGCTGGGATACAAACTGAGGCTGTTCCACTCATGGAGCCATGCTCTTTTTTTTTTTTAAACAGAGTCTCAAGCTGTTGTCCTGCGTAGAGTGTTGTGGTGTCACAGCTCACAGCAACCTCAAACTCCTGGCTTAAGAGATTCTCTTGCCTCAGCCTCCCAAGTAGCTGGGACTACAGGTGCCTGCCACAATGCCCAGCTATTTTTAGGTTGTAGTTGTCATCATTGCTTAGCAGGCCCAGGCTGGGTTCAAACCTGCCACCCTAGGTGTATGTGGCCGACACCCCACCCACTGAGCTACAGGCATCTCCAATCTGTTTTTTTTCTTTTTGAGACAGACTCTTACTCTGTCGCCTTGGGTGGAGTGCTGTGGTGTCATTATAGCTTACAGCAACTTCAAACTCTCGGGCCCTTCTGGGGCATGTGCTATGGTACCCACAGCACACAGATTCTCCACCCTTCACCAGGTCACTCTGTTTTTTGTTTGACAAATACAGAACGCAGTACCCAAATAGAGACAAGACTGTTTCCTCCAAGTAATTATTCCTCAAGAAATTTTGAGTCACTGCTTTGCGTGCAAATAGTCTTTGCTTGAGTCTCTCACATGACTGGATGTGCTGCTTCTATAGTGGGTGACCCTGGATCTAACTGTGCCTCAGTTTCCTCATCTGAAAATGGGGGTAAGGACAAGATCCCTCTTGTGGGGTTGCCAGGAAGATCAAGGAGGCCAGGTCTACACAGCCTGAGTAGGGCAGCCAGGCTGCACAGTGGCATGATGGCACTCCCTGTGCTGGCTGCAGCCACTTTCATTCCTCCAGGGGGCACACAGCCTCCACCAGTGCAGGTCATGGATGTGTTAGGGGGCCTGACCAGAATCAGCTGAAAGAAGGCAAAGACATCTGACAGACAGATTACAGAATCATTCTAGGGGAACAAGTCCATAGCATGTGGTGATCCTGTGGGGACAAATTACAAAACCAATGATCATCACATCTGGAGAAATAAAACTTCAACCAAATCAATGAATTTAGGCAAGCAGCCCAACTGTTCTATACCTCAATTTTCTGTCACCTGGAAAATGGGATGCAAAGTACTACACCTCATTGTTTTGTAGCAAAGATTAAATGCTTTAATGTAGCCAAAGGGTTCATAATAAATTGTGGCAGAGCAGGTGCTGATACATGTAAGGAAGAAAGTTATACAAATAAGCTTTTGTGGGTGGTGCCTGTGGCTCAGTGGGTAGGGCACCGGCCCCATATACTGAGGGTGGCGGGTTCAAACCCAGCCGTGGTCAAACTGCAACAAAAAATAGGGGGGGCGTTGTGGTGGGCGCCTGTAGTCCCAGCTACTCGGGAGGCTAAGGCAAGAGAATTGCCTAAGCCCAGGAGTTAGAGGTTGCTGTGAGCTGTGACGCCATGGTGCTCTACTGAGGGCAATAGAGACTCTGTCTCTAAGAGAAAGAAAAAAAAAATTAAGTTTTTGTGCCTTGGGATACAATTTCCAAGTGACTGCACTATACACAGATTAAAAAAAAAAGTTAAATCTCAAATGGTTAGCTAGACATGAAAATTAAGTTTTCTGGAAAACTAGGTTAGGCGACTCCAAAGTGCCTCTAACAATGATGAAGACACTATCTCCAAAATGCTCATGGAGAGTTTGAATGAAACAGCATCAAGAAATAGAAGTGTATAGGCGGCTCAGTGCCTGTGGCTCAAGTGGTTAAGGCGCCAGCCACATACACCTAAGGTGGCGGGTTCAAATCCCCAGCCTGGGCCCGCCAAACAACAGTGATGGCTGCAACCAAAAAATGGCCGGGCGTTATGGCGGGCGCCTGTAGTCTCAGCTACTTGGGAGGTTGAGGCAGGAGACTCGCTTGAGCCCAGGAGTTGGAGGTTGCTATGAGCTGTGATGCCATGGCATTCTACCCAGGGGAATAGCTTGAGGCTCCGTCTCAAAAAAAAAAAAACAAAAAAAAGAAGTGTACAGGCAACGGCAATAATTCAAAGCTAGTATTTTACACATGTGATTTCAAAAATGTACCCGCAATTAAATTAATAAATATTATAAGGAACCATGAAACCCTTTCACCTGTGTTCCCAAATATTTTATATACCTGGTTTACATGTTTATCCAAATACATACTTATAAAGAGCCATCTTCAGAAGGCATGTCATGGCGTTGGGAGGGGCGACCCAGTTCAACACATAACACAACACCCTTGTTCTTGGCACAGACAGCCTTCCTCAGAGAGGCCCTCTGAGCACCCACATGAGGCTCAGCTGTCCCACTGACCCTAGGCTTCTCCCCTTCTGCAGCCTCTGTCCTAGCAGAGGTGCTGTGTAATGTGTTAAACTAGGCTCCCCACCATGCCTATGTTGAAGTCCTAACCCCCAGAATCTCCAAATATGATCTCATTTGGAAACAGGGTCTTTCCAAGTTACAGTCAGGCCATGAGCGAGGAACCTTATCCAATATCACTGATGTCCTATCAAAAAAGGGAAAGGTGGACACAGAGACCTGCACACAGGGGGACACCACATGAAGAGGAAGGAAGAGACAGGACTGCTGCCTCTGTGTGCCAGGGAACACCAAAGACTGCAGGCAACCCCAGACGACAGCAGAGGCCTGGGCCAGTTCTCCCTTGCAGCTGGTGGAGCTGGTGCACTCTGGAGAATGGGCCTTCCAGGCCTAAGAGAGCCACGCAGAGGCCCTGAGGTGGGTCTGGTGGGTGAGTTGGAGGAGGAGCCAGAGGTACGTGGCCAGAGCAGAATGGTAGGGATAGGGACAGGGAAGTAAGGGCAGATCACACAAGGTCTGGCAGCAGTCTGGCAAAGAATGTGGTGCCTGGACAGAATTTAGCTCAGTAAATAAGAGCCTTTGTCATTAATCCTGGGAGCATCAAGAAGATGCTGCAGGTTTACGAAAAGGAGCCAGTGATGAGAACCAGCAAGATAGCTCACTCCTGTAATCCCAGCACTCTGGGAGGATGAGGTGGGAGGATCTCTTAAGCTCAGGAGTTTGAGACCAGCCTGAGCAAGAATGAGACTGCATCTCTACTAAAAGTAGAAAAACTAGCCAGTGTTACGGTGGGTGCCTATAGTCCCAGTTACTCAGGAGTCTGAGGCAGGAGGATCATTTGAGCCCAAGAGTTTGAGGTTGCTGTGAGCAATGACACTAGGGAACTCTACCCTACCCAGGGTGATAGAGACACTGACTCAAACAACAACAACAAAAAACCCCAAACCCCCCACAAAACAAAAGAATCTAGTTTTCAGAGTCCCCTTTGGCTCTTAGTGAGGCATGAACTGGATTCTCACTTTGAGTTTAGTGCTCTCGACTGCCAGCATCTCTGGAGACACTTTCTGTCTCCTGACACATCTCCCCCTCCAAGCTCTGTGTCACCCACAAATTTTAGTGCCCATATCCAGGTCATGAAAGAAAATGTGACAAAGAACAGAATGGAGGAGGGCAAAGACCCCTCACCCAAGAAAACATGAGCCTTGGGCCAGGCTCTGGGCTCTAATTCAGGTTCCATCTCTCACCAGCTGCATGACCCTGGATCTCAGCTGTCTGGTCTGTAAGATGGGGAGAACAGGTCTACCTCACAGAGCTACTGTGAAGATTCAGTGAATTAATTAACATAAAAGAACTTAGAGGCTGGGTGCAGTGGCTCCTGACTATAATCCCAGGATTTGGGAGGCTGAGGCAAGGGGATTGCTTGAGGCTAGGAGTTTGAGACCAGCAATACAGTGAGATCCCATCTCTACAAAATATAAGAAAAGGAAAGAAAAATAGAAACCAAACTTAGAACTGAGCCTGGCATATGGTGAACACGCAGTACATGTTAGGTATCATATCTTCCAACTAAAAAACAAAACTCTTTTTTTTTTTTGAGATAGGGTCTGGTGCTCTGTCACTTGTATAGTGGCGTCATAGCTCACTGAGACCTTAAACTCCTGGGCTCCAGTGATCTTCCTGCTTCAGCCTCCTATGTAGCTACTACAGGTGTGTGTCATCACATCTGGTTCATTTTTTTACTGTTTTGTAAAGACAGGGTCTTTGTCTGAGGCTGGTTTCCAGCTCCTGGCCTCAAGCGATCTTCCTGCTTTGGCCTCCCAAAGTGCTAGACTATAGGCATAAGCCTGCTTATATCCTAAGCCTGCTCAGGATAAAACCTTTCTTAACCACACACTACTCTCTTCTTTCACTTTAAAGCAAAATGCCTCAAATGGGCTCATGCAACTGTTTCACTTCGGCCTTACTTTTCTGCCTGAACCCTTGAAAGACCTCTAGGAGGCTCACTCTTATGCTCTTGGGCTCATTTGATCTGACTTCTGGTGGCCCATCAGCTCGGGCACCCAGGTCCCCACCCTCACCTGGGGCAGCACTTTGGTTCAGGGCTTGGCTGAGGTGTCTCTCTCCAAACACACTCCCTGCCACAAAATGACAACACCCACAATTCTCTCTCCAGCCTGACCTCTCTGCTGAACTCCAGGCTTCTCATCCGTTGGCCTCCTCCATGTCTCTGCCTGGATGTCCTATTGCGCGTCAGCTGTAAAGCTTCCAGAATTGAGCTCCTGTGCTTTCCCCAAGTCTGCTCCTCACTCAATCCCTAGTGCAGTGCAAGGCACGTCTATCCTCCAGGCTTCAAGACACTGTCATCTTCAACCTCTTTCTCCCTCTCTCTGTCTCTCTCTGTCTCTCTCTGTCTCTCTCTCTCTCACACACACACACACACACACACACACACACACACACACACACATCCAACCTGCCAGCAAATCCAGGCTGCTCCTGTTCAGACACAGACAATCTCTCCGGAACCCGCCCCCTTCTCACCCTCACGCCCTCCACCCTGCTTCCACCCCCACGTCTCTGCCTGGACCATGACAGCAGCTCCTCCCTGCTCCTCATAGGCAGCTCCCCACATGCAGCCACAGCGACCCTGAGAATACCCAATTTAGATCACGTCCTTCCTCCTCTGTCCCACACCTTCCATCTCACTTACAGCAGATACCAAAGCCCTTACATGTGGCCCATGAGACCCTCCATGATCCATTTCCATTGCCTCTCTGACCTCATGTTCCCTCTGCCTCTCCCTACTTGTCTAGCCACCCTGGCCTTCTTCCCACAGGACAATTGCAGTCCTGCCTCAGGGCCCCTGCAGTTCTATTCCCTCTGCCTGCAATGTTCTTTGTCTGGATACCCACAGTACCAACCACCACTTGACCCACTGCATGCTTTTCTTATTCACTCTACTCACTGTCTGTCACTCCACTGGGAATGCCAGCTTCCTAAGAGCGGGGCTCTTATCCATCCCATTTGTAGCTGTATCCCCACTGTGTAGGTGAGGCAGCGCCCTCTTTCTGCCCCAGCGACACTCCGGCCTGGCTCTAGGCGTGCCGTACTGGGCATCCAGCTACTTACTTCTTTGGGTCAGTGAAGGGGAGTGGCCGTGAGGGTGGCTCCTCTGCTCTCTTCCACCCTGTTGGGTGCTTATTCCGCACAGGCTGCTTGGAGAAGAAGGACTTGGGGACGGAGGCGGAGAGCTGGAAGGCGCTGGACTGGGCCAGCTGGGAGGGCCGAGGAGTCTCTGCGCTGGCAGTTTTGTAAACCTGAGCAGGGTAGCCAGCCCTGGAGCCCATGTCACTGCAAAGCAAAAAAGAAAGAGATAAAAAATCCACTTCACACTTGGCAAAACAGAGCTATTGAAATTTACTCTTGGGAATCAAAAAAGTTCATTTACACAAGAGACACAAATATACTCCTGTGGAAAATTCCGACACTACAGAAGCCTATCTGGAGAAAGGGGGAAGTGACCTGCACAGTGCCCAATTCCACCCCAGAAGTGGCCTGCTAATGTATTTGGTTCCTCTATGGAAATTTGAAAAAGTCAGCACTGGTCTCCTTGGTACAATCCATGTAGTAGAGGTGGGGGTCAAAAATGAGACCCTATCTCTACTAAAAATAGAAAAACCAGCTGGGTATATGGTGGGTACCTATAGTCCCAGCTACTCAGGAGGCTGAGGCAGGAGAACTACTTGAGCCCAAGAGGTTGAGGGTGCTGTCAATTACGATGAACCATGGCATTCTACCGAGGGCAACAGAGTGAGATTTTATCTCCACAAAAATCCCCCAAAACGTATATATGTCTGCAATCTGAGAAAGGGGATTGTTTTTTTCGGGGGGGGGAGTGGGTAGGTGAGATGATTTTGTTTTGACATAACTAAATCATATTAATATATTGTATCAATATTAATATATTGTATTAATATTTAATTAATATTAATATATTGTATTAATATTAATATATTATTACTTTTACTTAAAAATGTATTTTGCCATGTAGCCTATTCAAATATTTCTTGAGCACTTTATTTTTTTTTTTGAGACAGAGTCTCACTTTATTGCTCTCGGTACATGGCGTCACAGCTCACAGCAACCTCCAACTCCTAGGCTTAGGTGATTCTCTTGCCTCAGACACCCAAGTAGCTGGGACTACAGGCAGGTGCCCACCACAACGCCTGGCTGGTTTTTTTGTTGCAGTTTGGGCTGGGCTGGGTTCAAACCCGCCACCCTCAGTATATGGGGCTGGTGCCCTACCCACGAGCTCTTTTAACAATATGTCAGCTACCATTCCAGCTAGTCCAATCTAAAACCACAGTTTAATAATCCAAATGCTGGATTCTTATTGAATTAATGCTACAATGACCCCAGTGCTGTCAACTAGAACAAACTCCTGGGGAACCAACTACTAAACCTGTTGTAGCAAATCAAGTTTCAAAAAAATTTAATAAGGGGTGGCGCCTGTGGCTCAAAAGGGTAGGGCGCCAGCCCCATAAGCCGGAGGTGGCAGGTTCAAACCCAGTCCCAGCCAAAAACTGTAAAAAAAAAAAAAAAAGAAAGAGGATAAAATCGACCCCCCCCCAAAAAATCACCATTTCAGCCTCTGAAAGTTTTTTTTTTTTTTTTTTTGAGACAGAGCCTCAAGCTGTCCCCCTGGGTAGAGTGCCGTCGCATAGCTCACAGCAACCTCCAACTCCTGGGCTCAAGCGAGTCTCCTGCCTCTGTCTCCCAAGTTGCTGGGACCACAGGCGCCTGCCACAACACCTGGCTATTTTTTTTTTCGGTTGCAGCCATCATTGTTGTTTCGCGGGCCTGGGCTGGATTCGAACCCGCCAACTTAGGTGTATGAGGCTGGCACCTTAGCCACTTGAGCCACAGGCGCCGAGCTGTGAAAGTTTTTTTTACTGTTTGTTTTTGAGACAGAGTCTTACTCTGTTGCCCTGGATTGAGTGTTGTTACATCATAGCTCACAGCAACCTCAAAACTCTTGAGCTCAAGCTATCCTCTTGCCTCAGCCTCCCTAGTAGCTGGGACTACAGGTGCTCACACCACATACTCAGATAGTTTTTCTATTTTAGTAGAGACAGGGTCTCGCTCTTGCTTAGGCTGGTCTCAAACTCCTGAGCTCAAGCAATCCACCCTCCTCGGTCTCCCAGAGCACTAAGGATTACAGGCATGTGCCACCATGTCCAGCCAGTCTCTGAAAGTTGATCAAAGGAATACAACAATCTGAGAAGCATTTATGCTTGAAAAACTGCTGAACTTCATTTAAGACCAGAGGGAACAGGTAGCATTTTGGCCTGGAGCTCCCTGCCTCCCCCCAGCTCAGTGAACATAGTCCTTCCAGAACAAAACCTCTGGGACAACTTCAAGGCTGTGAGTGCATGTGCAACAAGAGTTTCAGAAGGAGAGGAGAGAAAGGGGCAGAAGAAATAGTTGAAGAAACAGTCGCTGAAAACTTCCTAAATTTGATGAAAACATTAATCTACACATCTAAGAAGCTCAACAAATGCCAAGCAGCATAAACACAAAATGATTCATACCTAGAAAAAGAGCTAAAATCAAACACTAAGATAAAAATCTTAAAAGCATCAAGAGAAAGAGGATTTATCTCATACAGTGGAGCATCAATACAATTAACTGCTGACTTCTCATTTGAAACAATGGAATAGAATTTCATTTTCAAAGTGCTGAAAGAAAAAAAAAAAAAGAACACCTGTGAACTAAGAATTCTATTTCCAGCAAAACTATCCTTGAAAAATGAAGGTAATGGCTCGGCGCCTATAGCTCAACCGGCTAAGGTGCCAGCCACGTACACCTAAGGTGGCGGGTTTGAATCCCCAGCCCGGACCCGCCAAAACAACAATGACGGCTGCAACCAAAAAATAGCCGGGCGTTGTGGTGGGCGCCTGTGGTCCCAGCTACTTGGGAGGCGGAGGCAAGAGACTCGCTTGAGCCCAGGAGTTGGAGGTTGCTGTGAGCTGTA